>JARQZK010001555.1:242500-269345 GCA_030704885.1 Cynegetis impunctata | reverse complement strand
ATCCAAGATATCATGAGGAAATACCTATTTACAAACTTCCAACCCTAATTCTTCAAAATTGCGCCCTTTATCGTGTAAACAAGAATTATTTCTTCCCCCGGGGGTCAACCCCTCAACCTATTTGAACCAAAACCTATCCCATTCAAAACATCATACAAAACTACTTAGATACAAACTCTCAGCCAAAATTGCGCCGTTTATCGTGTGAACAAGATTTGTTTGCCCCCCAGGGGGGTCAAACCCCCAACCAATTCGAACCAAACCAATCCCTTTGTACAAACTTTCAACCCTTTTGCTTCAAAATTGCGCGCTTTATCGTGTAAACAACGCTAAAATACATACATACATATGAACACATATATTTATATATATATATATATATATATATATATATATATATATATATATATATATATATATATATATATATATATATATATATATATATATATATATATATATATATATATATATATATATATATATATATATATATATATATATATATATATATATATATATATATATTGTAACGTGTAAATTCTCCACTTAACTGCCGCCACTGAATTCTACACTGGAATACCGTGATTCACGATATCAAACGATACGTCACTTTTGTTTCCTCTATGATTAATGACTTGCGTACAATGAGAGTATCGAGAGAGCGTTAAATTTGCACGTGCACTTATAAGATCTCTCTCTTGCCAAATAACTGTTGAAGAAGTAACATCGTTAGATATTAAAATTATATTCATATCTATTAAACGAATAGTTTATTAAAGTTTATTAAAATTTATTAAGTATCTGTGGCGTCTGATAGACTTCACCTTGGCTGGAGTTTAAAAACCACCTTATCCGGAGTTAAAAACCACCTTATCTGGAGTTTAAGAAACCACAGCTGGAGCTACCAAGAAACTATGGACAAAGATAGGGCAGAAGTCAATAGTACAATCCACCTAGGAAAAACGTCGATAGAAAATTGAATAAAATAAAAAGAACAGATAAGTCTCATGCTATGTAATAAGAAAATAGTAAATACCTTCATTTTATCTTGTTGTTATTACTGAGAACAAACTAGAACCCATATATGTTTAACCAATCTCCCTGCTAGCTCGGGCATAAATAGATATTAAAAGGGAGAGTGGCTACAATATATATATATATATATATATATTTATATATATATATATATATATATATATATATATATATATATATATATATATATATATATATATATATATATATATATATATATATATATATAAATATATATATATAAATATATATATATACGTATATATGAAGTTGAGATTTTGGTGCCAAGCATCATAAAAAGTCATGAAATGAAAAAGTATCTTGGTCCTAGGTCGAACTTTGCTAATCGCACCCATTTTAATAGGCAGATTTTCAAAGTGAAAAACTGCTTTAAACGCGTGAGCAGCATCATGTCGTCCCGTCGTCCATCACTAATGTCGTGTTCCCCTCATTTTTACATACAAATTCAGTCCAAGTTAATTTGGAAGGCGAGTCGAAAACATGAAATCTCTATATTAAAATAGCAGCAGTTTAGGAAAACAGTTGAAACCATCGAAGAATACTTTCCTAACTCTTGGAATTTCAACCCTCTGGCGCAATCTGGAAGAGCTGTGAAGGTGCTTCTTCTTCTTCTTTATGCAACGTGTCCAAAGTATTCTAGTATTTTGGTGTTCATTATTTGGGATAGTCGTCGTAGTTCTCTGACTTCACTAAATTCGACTCGTTTGTTCTTCTTGCAATCCATGGGCGCTTCTTCAATATTACTCGAATTTTTTTTTCGTTCCTGTAATTTCATGGTCCATGGTTCTGCTCCGTATAGAGCTATGAAGAATCTTACGGTTTTGACTATTTTCCTTTTGGTATTACGTTTAATAGTGGATATTATCCTTCCATATTTTTCCTAATTTTCTATTGATCTCCTTGCTATTTCTGTTCTGTGTTTTACCCCATACATTTGTTAGTAGTACACCCAGGTAAACGAACTGATGCACTACTTCACAATGTGTTCTTTCTCTTATATCCAGGTCTATTATTATTTCGTCTGTCAACAATCACTGTTGATTATTTCCAGTAAAAATGCGACAAAAAAATTTAAAAAAAACTATCGCAGCGAGCTGCATTACAATAGCAGGTTTTCAAAACGTATCCAGTTTACGAAATCTATTCATTCAAATATGATTTTTGTTCCAAATCCTAAAAACAAAAATTGCGCCCTGTATCATACAAAACTACCTACTCACAAACTATCAATCTTACTGCTCCAAAATTACGCCCTTTATCGTGTGAAAAAGGTTTATTTCCTCCCCCGAGGAATCAATTCCCCAACCAATTCGAACCAAAACCAATCCCATTCAAGATATCATACAAAACTACCTAGATATGAACTTTCAGCCATATTGCTATGAAATTGCGCCTTCTGTGGTGTAAACAAGATTTATTATCCCCCTGGGAGGTCAACCCCTAACCAATTCGAACCAAAACCAATCCCATCCAAGATATCATAGGAAACTACCTATTTACATTTTTTCAACCCTATTGCTTAAAAATTGCGCCTTTTCTCGTGTAAACAAGATTTATTTTTCCCTCAGGGTCAACCCCCCAACCAATAAATCATCGGAGCTTGTCTAGATTTGAATCTGTTCAGCGGACAGTTACGAACGGTTGATTTAATCGTTTTGAAAATTCTTTGCAGGTTTCGTTATCTTTGACACACATAAAATGTGTCAAGTTTATCGATCTAATTGAAAATAATGATGAATTATTTCGGACCAGTGTTTTAGAAAGCTTTAAAAACTAGGTTGTTTTAAATACCGAGAAGACTAGATGAGTAGATATACTCTCTATAAGTACTTCAGTTGTAGAGGCACGAAAAAATGTATCTTAAAGATGAGCTATCAGCAAGATGATAGGCCACAAAATCGAAATTTAGGTAATAGATAAATAATATTTGAATATTTATGTCGAAATATTGTCAAAAGAGATTATAGGAAAGGAATAGACAAACTGGACACATGTTTATGGTTTTCTTTGGAGGAAAATAAAAGAAATTTGTGGCACAGAGTTCCACCACGAGATGCGATTCTAACTAATATAATTGAATTAAATTTTGAAATATCACGCAACCGAAATAAGACTAAAGAATTATTCATTTGATTGAAAAGAAAATCGCAAATTGCATCATCAAACCAGTCAACTTACCACGCAAATTTTAACCCTCTAAAATTCGTGAAGTGCATCGCGTACTGATGACGAAGCAGATCGGGATGCAATTCCCTCATATATATATATATACATATATATATATATATATATATATATATATATATATATATATATATATATATATATATATATAAATATATATATATATACCTGAGATTGAATTCTCGCACATCACTTGGTGAAACATCAGAAAGAATAAAGGATAAACTTTAAAATAAGAACACTTGGCTTATGTTTCACAATATAAAAAGTATTTAGATACTGTATTTAGCAGTAGCGAAAAGTCTTTACGTTACTGCTAAATACAGTATCTAAATATTTTTTATATTGGGAAACATAAGCCAAGTGCCATATATATATATATATATATATATATATATATATATATATATATATATTATATATATATATATATATATATATATATATATATATATATATATATATATACATATATATTTATATATGTAATATATATATATATATATATATATAGGTATACATATATATTTATATATGTATATATATATATATATATATATACATTGAATTGAATTGAATTGGCATTTAGTTGGTGAAAGTTCATATTTATAAATTTATAAAGAAATAAAAAACTTTTATCTCACAGGTTGAAATAAAAATCTATCGAGTAAACGCGTCTCGTCATAACATTGACTTCTATATGGTATTGTTTGAATTTTTTATTAGCTCTCAATAACCTGGAAGTATATGAGCTGCTATTTGAATATATCGAAATGATAGGCTTGAAAATATAAAAAAAGACGGTATGGTATTACTCCTATGTTATATCCTGTGTTTAAATCCTCTTTCCGTGGCTCAAATTCTGTATGTGTAAGAAGAAAAAATCGCCTCGACGAGTCCCTTGGAGTAGTATCCTTGTATTTTCCTATTGTCTTATTGATATGTACCTAATTGATACTGAGTACGGAAATTTCCAATGATTAGTACAAATAGAGAAAGAATGTGGTGGCTAATGACTATAACAGTCAAAGCCAAGAAGGATAAATAAATCCTTTATCGAATTAAAAAAAAAAACTATGGTATTACAAAACAATTTATTTATATGAAAATTGAATATAACAGAGGGGTTCCAAGAGAAACTAAATAACAATAAGCAATTCATTCATAGCTATTAGTAGGTATGTGCCTATTGAACATATTAAGGAGAGGAGAAGGGTTTACTTCAATCTGGTCGTTAACTAGGTTTCCGGAATTTTTATATTTAAATCCGGAAACCTAGTTAACGACCAGATTGAAGTAAACCCTTCTTCTCTCCTTAATCTGTTCAATGTACCTACTAATAGCTTTGAATGAATTGCTTATTGTTATTTAGTTTCTCTAGGAGCCCCTCTGTTATATTCAATTTTCATATAAATAGTTTTGTAATACCATAGTTTAGTAGGTACGAGATGAAGTCAATGTTATGACGAAAAGCGTTTACTCAACAGATTTTTATTTCAACTTGTAAAAGTATATATAATTATATATATATATATATATATATATATATATATATTATATATATATCTACAACTATATATATATATATATATGTGTAGTTAAATAAAAAAGTGTGTAGTTAATAAAATGCCGAAGCAGTTGAACAGTAAATGTCAAGAGATGGTAACATCTTTGTTAAGCTATTTTGAACGTGAATGCCGAAATGGGGGCCCGCTGCTCCCGCTAACTGCTGTAAGAGACGTAAGTAATAGTATTCGCTATTTGTATTGATTATTATTAATATTATTGTTACATATTTAAATGTAAAGGTTGATTAAACTTGATATATTATTCTTTCATAAATTGAAATAATTATGTTGTAGAGAGTTGCAGAAGCATTACAACTTAGCCTTATTACTGTTAACCGTATTGCCGCCAAGCATAATAGAGGTGAACAGCCTAAAAGCCCACCTAAAAAGAGACAACGCATAAAACCTACTGTTGAAATTGATTACTTTGACCAAAATGCTTTCCGAAATGTTATATACGAAATGTATGGAAACAGTGAGTATATTGAATATATTGTTTAATTTTATTCACACTTAACTAACACAATATTTTTTCAGAGGAACACATAACCTTGAAAACTTTGAAAGACAAACTCCAAGAGCGTGAACTCTTTAATGGTTGTTTGACATCACTCTGGAAGATATTGAAAAATATTGGATTCAAATACCAAAAAGATGATCCTCGTCGTGGTTTAATGGAGTTGCCACATATTGCATTAAAACGTGTACATTTTTTTACATGAATATGTCAAGATAAAAAGGGAAGGTTATATCAATTTGTGTTTTTGGATGAGACCTGGATATTTAAAGACGGTACTGTTGGACGTTCTTGGCAAAATTCTAATCCTAGAACGGTAAAAAAAACTAAAATTGGTGGTCTGAGGTAATTGAATAAAGAAAATTTAGCAATTAATTTATGAATGCACTAACATTCCAGCCATTTTAAGACCTTTTCCAATATTTACTAGTCACATTATATTATTTTAATCTACATAATTATTACTAGTTGTATTGAGCTATGTAGTTTATCCAAGAAAACCTAGTAGTAATTTGTTATTTCCTTATTGTAGGTATATCCGTATTGCATGCTGCGTTCCTCTTCATTCCAAAACAAAAGATGGTGATTACCACAGTGAGATGAACCGAGAAAATTTTTTGCATTGGTTTGAATACCAGCTGTTAGTGAACTTTGGAAGAGCCTGCCACAATGGTAATGGATAATGCAAGTTATCACAGTACGGTGATCAATAAAGTACCAACAACAGCTACCAAAAAGGCTGATATACAGAACTGGTTGATACAAAATGATATTCCATTTGAAAATACTTTCTTCAAAACCCAATTATTGAATTTAGTACAACAGTAAGTTGATATAAAACATTTTTCAATATATTATGGTAATACTGAGCTAACTTATTTTGTTTTGAAAATATGCATGCTTTAATATTTTTGTAGGAATAAACCACCATTAGTATATGAAGCTGACATATTATCTGAAAAATATGGTCACAAAGTGCTTCGACTTCCCCCTTACCACTGTATGTTCAACCCAATTGAACATATTTGGGCATAGTTAAAATTTTATATAGAGATCATGTGGGAACTGATGGTGCATCAACAGAACAAGCAATTGGTGTATGGAAAAAGGCTTTAGAAAAAGTGACTCCTGATATTTGGTCCAGGACAGTAGAGCACACTGAAAAAATTATACAAGATTGGTGGGATAGAGAAGTAGTATTCGATAGACAGGATGTGCTCCACTTATTATTAATTTTTGACAGTGATGCATGAAGATAGTGATGATTTTGAGATGGATTAGTGGAAATCTTGTGTTCTATTTTTCTATATTTTTCTCCAATTTGCTTTATTTCCACCTTTTTGTATATTCACAAGTTATTGTTTTCATTATTAACATAAGTAAAACTTTGAAATACAATATAAAATCAGGAAGGTAGTGACTTAACGTAATTGTCATACAGTCTTCAAATTATTATCAGAAGGAGCAGAGACTTTGAGCAGGTTATTCCAGTTGTTGATAAAGAAATGTTCACTCGATATTTCATTATTTCAATTTGCATTGGTGGATTATCACAGCTATATATAAAAAGTCTAATAGCACACCTATACGTAGCCAGCTACCTAAGTCGATATATTTTTGTGAATAACACCTCACACAAAATTAAAACTGCATAATATGAAACAAAGATACAAATGAAACCATGGAGCATCTTAATTCAACTTCCCAATGTATGATTGTGTAGGAAATATACTCATTATATCACAAAATTATTCAGATGATCTATATTCACTTCTTGTTCCAAATAATGTAGCAGTGATGATACAAATGTATACCTTCATAAGTGAAGCGATTTTATTTTATGTATCTATATTTATCTTTTTCATTCTATTTCCATTATAATAAATATAATAGATGTATAAAGGAACAATATTTAAATTTGCATGAAGATGATTACAGCTGTATGGATTCCTTTTACCATAAACATTTTTCATAAATAAATATTTATATTAAATACAAGCCTTTAATTTTTTTAAATAAATATTTTTTACTTAGGCTCTACGAGGCACGGACCAAAAAAAAAAAGAAGAATTGTCAATCTAACATCAAATTTACTTTTCTAGTTTTCGTAAAATAAAGAAAAAAACTACAGCTTGTCAACAACACAATATTTTGTTTTGCAACGTCATCGTCTTTTTATCGTAAAAAACCTTTATATATATATATATATATATATATATATATATATATATATATATATATATATATATATATATATATATATATAAAGATACACCTGATTACTTTCCTTCGATACACTGCAGTATGTATTTTATGGGAAAATACGACTGATAATTTATAGTCTTCTGGGTTCTGAAACAAATTGATTTGGATTAGTCGTGAAATAAAGAAAAACATTTCTTGAATTCAGACCGTTCCACTTACAGTATTTCGCAATAAGTTCTGCTGGTTGTAACCACAAAAACGCCGGTAGAATTGGAATAATTTACGAGAGAGACGTTGGAACTCAGATATGGCCAGCTTAGAATTCGCATCAGTGTCGACTAGTCCAGGTGCAAATAAGAAAACGAGAAGTGGACATGGTCATAGTATTCTATATTTACATTTCACAGACACGCGAAACGGATAAGGTATTTGACCCTTACAGCGGTAACATTCCGAAATAAATTCCAAAGGACGTATTTAGCTATAAATATACTTTGTCTCTAGCTACGGAAGCATAGATGTAGGTAAGAACCACAAGAGACAAATTTGAGATATATAAGTTATACAATTAAATGGAAGCCCATTTCTAATTATAGTAGAAATTTATTGTACACATTTCAATTTTCAAGTAGAAATTTTGAAAATTTCGTGTTTTCAAACCAATTTAGAATAGTAGAATTTTGACGAATATTTGTGTTCTCGGTCTTAATTTGTATTGAATTCTATTTATGTACAAATTTATTTTTTGATTTCTGAATATAAATTTTTCGCATTTCAAGATGAAATTGATCTAAATTAAGAGTTCAAATTATATAAAATTTCATTTCCAGAGTTGAAATTTGTCATATTTAGAGTTCAGGTTTAAACATTTCGTAACTTGGATAGGGAGTTTTTGAATTTCAGGATTCATATCCACATTGATTGTCAACTATTTATTATAAAATAAAGTATAAACTTTAAAATAAAAAACACTTGGCTTATATTCCGCTATATAAAAAAAATATTTAGATACTGTATTTAGCAGTAACGAATAGTCGACATGTTTCGAGTTATGAACCCATTATCAAGACTTGATAATGATATAATAATAATAAAATAAAAATAATCTATTCCTACAACTTCTTCAAATCCTGCATTTGCAAAATGAACCTTTAAATTTGGAGAACGAGATAGAAATAAACTAACATATTCAGGAAATTTATAGAAAAACGAAGATATCTTTTGACTCACGCAATTTACTTTAATTTGAAGAAACCAAATAAAACTTGAAAATTATATACTTAATTAGGTACTTGTACCTATATACTTGTACAGGCTGTCCCATTTTCGATGTCCTTACGGGGTAACTCGCTTATTTTTAAAGATAGAGATTTGCGGTTTTCGCGAACGTTGGCTACTTTTTTGTTAATCACACGATACCATAAACAAAATTTTCATAGCTTGCTTCGTTTTTGAGATACAGGGCGAAGTTGAAAATATTGCATTTTGGCCCCCGCCTTGTATCACAGCTTTCTTTCAACTTATAGGAAAAGTAAAAACTTTGTTTTATACAATTTTTTACGTAGAATCCAGTGGTGTAGTGAGATTTTTGAAATAAGCTGTCATTGTTCAGATATAACCCAAAGTTATAATTTTTTAAATGGGACACTCTGTATATTTTTCCATATTCAAAACAAAAATGCTTTGGGCTTTTCAAAAATATATAATACTTATATAATATTTCAAGTATCAGCCCTGTATTTAGATAAATTTCATTTTTGTTATAGCAAGTCAAGACAAATATCACTTTAGTAGAACGTTTCGCGCAATAAACAAATATCACTCTCATTCGTATATGGTAGCATGGAAATAATTCGACAAAACAATGAATTTAAACTCTTATGAAACACTATTTATCGACTATAAACGCTGTGGACCTAATTAGTAGGTAGCTATGGAAAAAGAGCAAGTACAGAATGTATATAACTCCTGTCACCTACCTGTCAAAGTTAACAAATTTTTCTTACAATGGCGAATGATAATCCAAGATATCAAAATTACGAAAAATTAGATATGGTTGGGATATACTACCAAGTTGGTTTCAATCCAAATCAAGCGATGGACCTCTATTTTGAAAAATATTTACTATTACCCATTTACTGGGTGTCAGTAAGATAATAAGATAGGAATTTTAGGTTTCCTGAAAGGAGACAACCGAGTAGGAGAATATTTGGTAGACTAAAAAAAAATTTGGAAAATTTTGGATCTTTTGATAAGCCTAGACCAAAAAGTTATAGGAAAGAAAATGCTGAAGATGTTGAAATTAGTGTCCTCGCATAAGGTAGAAGAGAACAAAAAATACTTCTTGCAGAGAAATTGAAGATTCGATCGCCATTCCAAAGACAAGAGTTTCGAAGTATTGAAAAAAGCATAAATATACCCCCTACATACCTCAAACTATACATCATCTGCACCCAGGTGATGCTGAGAAGCGCATTGAGTTTTGTAGGTGGTATATTACAAAAGACGGCGAGAAAATATGAAATTTTGGGCATTTAGTGGTATGGTCCGATGAAAGCTATATATAAGTAGCGCTGGCATTTTTAATAGAAATAATCATCGTTATTGGTCGAATGAAACATGAGCACGTTACGGTGGCTCGTCAACAGCAAGGCAGATTCGGCTTTAATGTATCTTGTTTCGTTTTTGGAGGAAGATTGGCATACCGCATTTTCGACGGTAACTTGAATCACCGAAGATATTTGGAAATTTTGGATGATTGTCTTTGTGAAACTACTTGACGAAATTCCGTTGGCTCAATACGGACACAGTTATTTTCAACAAGATGGCGCACCTTGTCATAACGCAGGTCCCGTTAGGACTTTTCTTAATGAAAGATTCCAAAACCAGTGGATTGGTAATAATGGTCCCATTAACTGGCCACCAAGGTCCCCTGACTTATCGATATTAGATTTTTTTCATATGGGGCTTTATGAAAAATAAAATAAACCACACGCGACACGAAAATCGAGATGCTCTCATGAATGCCACGAGAGAGAAGCTTTCGAATTCTTACGCATAAGACCTTTGTTCTTACTGCGGTCGATTGACGCTATCCTCAGAAGATGTCGGTTGTGTCTTCAACAGAATGGACAGCAATTTGAACAATATTTATAAATATTTTCAACCGAAAAAAATAATAGAGCATTTGTTTTGTAGCAGTGTTTCATATAAGTTTTAATTTCTGTTTTAATAATTTTTAAATTAATCTTTGTTTAGTAACTTATATTAAATAATATTTTTTTAATGAATACTTTCCATGCTACCATATATAAATGAGAGTGATATTTGTTTATTGCGCTAAACGTTCTACTAAAGTGATATTTGTCTTGACTTGCTATAACAAAAATGAAATTTATCTAAATACAGGGCTAATACTTGAAATATTATATAAGTATTATATATTTTTGAAAAGCTCAAAGCATTTATGTTTTGAATATGGAAAAATATACAGAATGTCCCATTTAAAAAAATATAACTTTGGGTTATATCTGAACAATGACAGCTCATTTCAAAAATCTCACTACGCCACTGGATTCAAAAGTGTATAAAACACAGTTTTTAATTTTCCTATAAGTTGAAAGATAGCTGTGATACAAGGCGAGGGCCAAAATGCAATATTTTCAACTTCGCCCTGTATCTCAAAAACGAAGCAAGCTATGAAAATTTTGTTTACGGTATTGTGTGATTCACAAAAAAGTAGCCAACGTTCGCGAAAACCGCAAATCTCTATCTTTAAAAATAACCGAGTTACCCCGTTAGGACATCGAAAATGGGACAGCCTGTACAAAGACGAAAGGTCTCTGAAGTTTTTGAATATGATGTAAAGTAAAACAAGTGATTTTCACTATCAGTCGTATTTTATCCCACAATATGAATACTATTTGACTGTATCGAAGGAAAGAAGTCAGGCGCGGGAGTAGTTTTTCTATCCGTTTGTTGTCTGATATATATATATATATATATATATATATATATATATATATATATATATATATATATATATATATATATATATACACTGGCCAGCAAAATTAACGCACCACTAAAATTTGGGTCAATTTCAAAGTTAATTTTCTCGCGAACTGCTGAATCGATTTAGATTAAAATTTTTTCCAATGTAGCTTAAATCTTCAGAAATGACGTTATGCAAAGAGAGAAAATTTAAATTCGAGTTTTAGGCATATACTGGGTGTTTGAAGAAAAACTAGTAAAATGCACAACTTTTGTCATATTCTATGGGAATTCCCATCAACAGTATTAGGTGTCTCTCTAAGCCAAAATATAGCCCCATCTTTCACAAGCATTTTGTTTTCTTATTCACTTTTTTATCTTGCTTATTAAACGAAATACGGAATTTAATGTATAACGTGACAACTAAAATTTTTAAAAAATTTGAAATAAAATCTTAAACATTAAAATAAAAAGTCAACATCGGGTGTTTTCTCCCCTATTCCTTATAACTGATTGACATCGACGACCCATATTTTGAACCAGACGTCTTATTTTTGCTTGATCTATATTTGTCCATATTTCCGTCATAATGTTTTCTACATCATCCAAGGAGGCAGGTGGGGGTTGAGGTCTGGACTAGCTGGAGGCCAATCTAGGACCTCAATATTCACCTGATTCAGACAATTTAGTTCTATTTTCGCAGTATGTGGTCTGGCATTATCTTGCATTAGTATAAAATTATCTCCAATATAATCAGCCATAGGGACCACATGCTCTGACAAAATTTCGTCAATGTACTTTTCGCTATTTAAAGGTGCTTCATGCAAGAACATGATGTCTGTACGAGCTGCCAAAGAAATTCCATCCCAAAACATCACAGAGCCTCCATTAAATAACTCGGTTTAGCAAATATTATTTTGTGAATAACGTTCGTTTGGCTGTCGAATAATTTCTGAGCTTCGATCCTTGCTGTAGAGATAAAACCTCGTCTCATCAGTGAACAAAACTCGTTCCCAATCTTCAGCAGTTCAGTTCACATGTTCCCTAGCAAATTGAAGTCTTTAAGTCTTTCTTCGACATTAAATTCCGTATTTCATATAATATGTGAGATAAAAACGTGAATAAAAAAACAAAATGCTTGTAAAAGATGGGGCTATATTTTGACTTAGAGAGACACCTAATACTGTTGATGGGAATTCCCACAGAATATGACAAAAGTTGTGCATTTTACTAGTTTTTCTTCAAACACCCAGTATATGCCTAAAACTCGAATTTAAATTTTCTCTCTTTGCATAACGTCATTTCCGAAGATTTAAGCTACATTGAAATTTTTTTTTATCTAAATCGATTCAGCAGTTCGCGAGAAAATTAACTTTGAAATTGACCCAAATTTTAGTGGTGCGTTAATTTTGCTGGCCAGTGTATATATATATATATATATATATATATATATATATATATATATATATATATATATATATATATATATATATATAGTTGATGGAATCCGTCGTTACTACGTGATAATTTAACATGATGAACAAAACTAAATTTGAATTTACTACGTTTATTATCACAAAATATTTTGAAAAATATAACACTGCGATTGCAATTTCGGTCACTAGACCATTAGCAGGCAGATTGAGTTAAGAACTGAATACAGAATTATAGATTAGCGCTTACGGGTGGGAAAGAATTATTGCAGGTACCTAAATAGACAAGAGGAACATATTTCAAGAAGGGCTAATCGAGTGAATTTCCCAAATTGGTACAATACAATGTTCTTAGAAAAGTCGTTATTGTTTGAATACACCAAATATAGGAGAATATATCAGGTCAATCTGGTCGTTCAGCAAGGTATATTTTGCATTATGATTGAGTTTAAAAATTTCTAATGATTCTAAGTAAGTAAGTTTGGTTCCTTTCGGTAATTTGTGCATGATTTTAAAATTATCAATTTGTGAAAATGGGTGGTGGTTTTCACGGCAATGATTTGAAAACGTTGAATCCGTTTTATTTTTCAAAAAAGATTGTTGGTGTTCTTTAAATCTTGTCTTGAACGATCGACCAGTCTGACCTATATATACTCCTTTACATACAGGACAAATCAACTTATAAACTCCTGAACTTTCAAATTTTGAAGTGATATCTTTGGCATTGAATAAAAATCCTGAGTTTTGTCTTAGGTTTGAAAGCAATTTTAATATTACATTTAGGTATGACATTAGCAACTTTTTCTGTTAGAGGACCAAAATATGTTAAAGATGTGAATTTTTCCGATTTTTCTACTTTTAATTGAGGATATATGCTGTTGTACGCTAGTTGACTACGTTTCTTGTTTATCATTTTATCTATCAAACTTGTATGAAAACCATTATTTGAAGCAATTATTTTTATAGTCGAAATTTCTTTTGCTAAATTTGTTACGGATAACGGAATTGAAAACGCTCTGTGGATCATTGAATTAAAAGCTGAATGTTTATGGGAAAGAGGATGATTTGAATCCGACGGAATACATCTATCCGTGAAAGTTGGTTTTCTATAAATATCGAAACTCAAAGTATTATTATTATGAAAGATAGTTAAATCCAAGAAGTTTATCTGTCGATCCAATTCTTTTTCAATTTTGAACTTTATATTTGGGTGAATGCTATTAATATAATTCAAAAACTGATCTAATTGTCTCGCGGTGCCCTTAAAACTAGCAATTACATCATCAACGTATCTATGCCAAAAACTTATATGTGATGCTTTCGTAGAATTGAATATTATGTTCTCTATATGTGACATGAAAATGTCTGCAATAAGCGGACTTAAGGGGGAACCCATAGGCATAAGCACCTTCTTCTGACAATAAAAAACACAACAAAGAATTAGTGAAATTGGTCCAGCCGTTCAAGCGTGATGGCGTAACCAAGGGAAATAAGGATTCATTTATATATATATATATATATATATAAATATATATATATATATATATATATATATATATATATATATATATATATATATATATATCAGTACGAAATTGCATATATGTACTTATTTACTCGCCTAGTGTAGATTGAGAACATAGAGGGGAAACTTCAGTGAAACTGTCGTTCAAAATATTTTTTTATAAGGTTTTTTCTTGTAACAGTACGAATTAAAAAGATTCTCAACATGAGTGTTAAAAATATTTTTTTTTACACTATACGTTATAAACGTACACTTTTAAAACTCAAAGAAGGCATTAAAAACGTCATTTTTAATGGCTTGTGTACAAAAACTGTTTTCCCTAACCGCTGCTGATTTTATATAGAGATTTGATTGTTTCGTAGTTTTTGAATATTTGCACACCTCCACAACTCCTCAGATATAAGTGTTGAAATTTCGTATATGTTGATGTTACGGAAGTGACTTTGTGTGGTTTAAACTATTTCCTCATTTCGCTGCCATTGTTATGTACGTATTTCGTGGTTTTTCAGGTTTCCACAACTTCTTTTGGTTGAGTTAGGAAATTGAAATTTGGTACGTTGATTGAGTTGATGTCAGGAAAGTTTTAATTGGGGTTCAAAATTGATTGATTCCACCGCCGCAATTTTTGTGTTGAAATTTCAAGCAATCTGTTGGTTTTCAAATTTTGTACATCAGTTGAAACCATCCAAATTGACACGCGTTTTCTTCGTATTATGGGACAAAATGAAATATATGAAAATAAAATGTTAATCATGGAATTGAATTCCATTTGCACGTACAGACATTCAACGAAGACAAAGACTGTTAATTGAGGACCAGATGCAATTTATCTCTACCTTCATGGTTGCTGCAAAATATTAAACGGACATAATGCAGTTGTATAAAATCAACATTTGAATTTGGCATGTATGATATAATTTGAATTTAATTTGAGTATTCATTTGGCTGAAGTGTAAAAAATTCAATACTGTCGAAAAACCTTAGGGATAAAATATTACTTTTGTTTTGATATGTATCTTCAAATAAAGTTATTTCAAAAAGTTGAGTATCTACATTCAGGTCTTGCGCTATCAATATGTTTATTACATTTTCGATGTATCGATGATAAATTTATTATATATTAAAACAATGGTTAAAAATAACAATTTACACATTTATTATAAGAAATAATGCATGACGCACGTTTCGGTGGAACTTCACCTTCTTCAGATGCTAATGGCAAACTAACTATGATTCTCTGTTATATCGAAAACAAGAAATGACAAATTATGTAGAAGGGGTAAATACAAAGATGGTTACAAATAATTATTAGAAAAGGAAAAACCAATTCTGAACTGCTAGTCAGGTAGTTCGGTAATTTTGAAAAGATTAAGAAGGGGGCTTGAAGTATGATCGATTACCAAGCTAGTTAGTTGAGTATGTTAGGTACGCTGGCTAGTATTTGGGAGGTCTCGGGTTCAAACCCCGGGGCCGACTGGTCTGCCATGAGTTTTTTTCAGAGGTTTCCTCATGGTAATGTAAGTCACTGCTTGCAAACTTATAAGGCGAATGCTGGGCCAGTATTAATCCTCTGAACCCTACCCACACTTCCTATGTTCCATAAATATCCCGTCTCACCTATCCTTAATGCACTTGTACATACAAGTGTATCCTCTGATCTGGCTGAAGGAGTTAATCCCAAACTCAAGCTGCCCGCCTCCCTGACACATACTTCAGGGAGGAATGAAACACGTGTGTTTCCTTTTTTTATGATCGATTTGGCTATTCAGTAGGAGTCTAGGAGACCGGAATGCTGGTATTTATTTATCTGTAATGATTCTAAAAAATTAAGTTTAATTTCCTTACTTTCAGTATTTAATATTTTAAAATCGAAATTGAATGTGTGATTTTCTTGGATAAAATGGTTTGCATAATGTGAATCCGACTTCTGATTAACAAAGCTACGTTTGTGTTCTGAAATTCTAGTTTGAAAACTTCTGAAAGTTCTACCAATGTAAAACATATCACAATCGCCACAATTAATTTTATAAACTCCTGATTTATTATCTTTATGAACTTTGGATTTATTATTTTTTATATGATTTCCTAAATTATTACCGGTACGATAAGCAATGTTAATGTTGTGCTTAGATAAGAGAGATTTAAGTTTTTTACTTGAATTTCCGATGAAAGTGAGGCTGTTGTATTTGATATTATTTTTATTAAGGGGGTACACCTGGTTAATCGCATTTTTGAAAAACTTTTTATCTATCATATTGTCTATAATATTGGGATCATAATTATTATTTACGGCAATTTGTTTAATTATATTTTTCTCGATGTTAAAATTGGCATTTGAAAGTGGAATATTTACTAAACGATGTATCATACTATTGAAAGCTGCGATTTTGTGTTGGAATGGGTGTAGGGAAGTACTATGTATGACGCTATTAGTGTGCGATGGTTTGCGAAAAATTGAAAAATTATGTTTGTTATCTACTTTTGTCATTTTCAAATCCAAATAGTTAATTGAGTTATCTTTTTCCATCTCTGAAGTGAATTTTATATTAGGGTGTAAAGTGTTAATGAATGTTTGAAAGCAGTCTAGTTGTCTAAGAGTACCAGTGAAACAACAAATAATATCATCCACATATCTAAACCAATAAACGAATTGTCGACTAACAGGATGATTATGAATTAACTGTTCCAAATTATCCATGAATACTTCAGCCAACAAAGGGCTCAGAGGGTTTCTCATAATTAAACCTTCAGTACTGCTGTAAATCTTATCATTGAAACTAAAATAATTCTGTTCCAGGCATAATTCCAAAAGCGACAATATAACTGATTTTATGAAAGGATTAACAAGATTGCTATTAAGTAACTTTTCTATTATAATTATGATCCCAATATTATAGACAATATGATAGATAAAAAGTTTTTCAAAAATGCGATTAACCAACCAGGTGTACCCCCTTACAAAAAATAATATCAAATACAACAGCCTCACTTTCATCGGAAATTCAAGTAAAAAACTTAAATCTCTCTTATCTAAGCACAACATTAACATTGCTTATCGTACCGGTAATAATTTAGGAAATCATATAAAAAATAATAAATCCAAAGTTCATAAAGATAATAAATCAGGAGTTTATAAAATTAATTGTGGCGATTGTGATAAGTTTTACATTGGTAGAACTTTCAGAAGTTTTCAAACTAGAATTTCAGAACACAAACGTAGCTTTGTTAATCAGAAGTCGGATTCACATTATGCAAACCATTTAATCCAAGAAAATCACACATTCAATTTCGATTTTAAAATATTAAATACTGAAAGTAAGGGAATTAAACTTAATTTTTTAGAATCATTACAGATAAATAAATACAAGCATTCCGGTCTCCTATTGAATAGCCAAATCGATCATACTTCAAGCCCCCTTCTTAATCTTTTCAAAATTACCGAACTACCTGACTAGCAGTTCAGAATTAGTTTTTCCTTTTCTAATAATTATTTGTAACCATCTTTGTATTTACCCCTTCTACATAATTTGTCATTTCTTGTTTTCATTATAACAGAGAATCATAGTTAGTTTGCCATTAGCATCTGAAGAAGGTGAAGTTCCACCGAAACGTGCGTCATGCATTATTTCTTATAATAAATGTGTAAATTGTTATTTTTAACCTTTGTTTTAATATGTTTATTAATTTACACCAAGTATCGGACAAATCAATCCAAAATTTGATAAATTTATTAGTAAATATTCTTCGATAACCAGTATCCTTTTCAATACTGAACGAAAACATTGGTGAATTACAGGAATGATAATGATAATCATTCTTGTAACCGAATTTTTCTTCAGTATTATAGAGTATACCTACTATAGTTATGAATTGTTTTAGTGATAGTTAATTCACTTTTGTATGACAAATTAATACACTTTGCAGACCTTTGAATAACCTTGGTAATAGAGGGACATTATATGTGTATGTATATGATATATATATATATATATATATATATATATATATATATATATATATATATATATATATAGGTATATATACGAATAGACCCCCTTAAAATCCTCAAATTCCTGAAGGTATTGAGGCTTGAGGGGCTGCTGTAAAACGAGAACACATCGAGAATCAGAAGAAGATGGGGCACAATAGATCTAATAAGGTCGCAGCGCATCGGTCACCATCCAAACCTACCAATACCAATAGGTATATATATATATATATATATATATATATATATATATATATATATATATATATATATATATAATAAATCAACTGAATTGTAACATTGGCTGGATTCCACTCAAATTACTATACTTACTCAATATATATGTTAGGGGCCATTAACCCATTATCAGAAGTTTTATGATATCTCTAGATAATGGGTTAGGTAATAGCCCGAAACATCTATGTCGACTAAAGATAACAATTTTGGTGGAAACGAGCCAAGCGATTCACTTAAGTTAATTTATAATTTTGAACCATATTCCACCAAGTCGAGCTGTCAATTGACAATATATATATATATATATATATATATGTATATATATATATATATACTTATATATATTAAAATATACTATTGCTACGAAGTTTATTTATCGTGAGTTACACTCCAGGCAAAAGGAGCTAGACATAACAATAAGAAGAGAAAACATAAGCGTAACACTTCACAACTCAGATTAAATCATGAGTACGTATTGATTCTCAGTTTACAACTCGATTCTTCAAATGCGGGCGGCATGTTTATTTGCAGAGACGGATATATATATATATATATTATATATATATATATATATATATATATATATATATATATATATATATATATATATATATATAATATGCGAATTGAAAATCTATGTATTAATTTTGCTTTCAAGTAACTATAGAAATTTCATTTTATAGTGGAAAATTGATTATAATTTCTGCAAATAATCTAATAACCAATATTCATACGAATCATATAAATAAATTTATGTATGTGAATATATATATATATATATATATATATATATATATATATATATATATATATATATATAAAATCATTATTTTTACGCAGAATTTACAAATTACGTTCAATAGAAAATCTGAATTCATCATTCACTGGGAACAATGGATTCGTCGCAACAAAACAAATATTTAACAGGATGTTCGTGACGACATAAGCATATGATCTGTAAAAGTGAAATATGAACTAAATTATTGCTTCATGCTGCTAAACAGAAAACAATGTATACACTATTCTGACATATGTTAGTGTATCGAATTTTCAGACATAGCAATAGAAATTAAGCATATGGAGAGCAAGCAATCATAAAGACTTCGTTATTTCTCAAAATTCCAAAGAAAATAATGGTTAACAATAATTTGAATAGGAGAGTATCTATCCCTCAATAGGCGTGACGAATGATTTTGAAATACTCTTCCGTAATATGGGTACACCTCTACTATTTACGAAGAAACCTTCATTTCGGTAACAAACTTAAGTTTAACGAAGTTTAAAACCATTTTTCTAATTTTTTTTAAATAGTGCGCGAAAACAGCTCGAAGGTGTCATGGCGTCGGTCTGACGTCACGCTTAGGTAAACATGTCATATGCGTAGCGAAGAAAGTAAACAAAACATCAAATTAATTCGTGTGATAAAAATGAATTCCAAAAATTATGAGTGGTGTGCAGTACCGCAGTGTGAAAACGCATCAATAAGAACACCCAACAAAGTATTTGTACATGTTCCAAACGAAAAAATAATAAGAGATAAGTGGTTGAAGCTCACACGTCGAGACCCGAACAATATATATATATATATATATATATATATATATATATATATATATATATATATATATATATATATATATATATATATAGGTATATGCTCTGTGCAAATCTTGCACTTTACTGTACAAATTTCTTTTTCGTTTCAGTTGCACATAACTGATTGCATCATCCCCATATGATGGTCTTGAAGACCTGAAATAATTGAAATTAATTAGAACAAATACATACACATTGACTTAGTGATTTATCAGAATTTAGGTGTTTACTATGAGGAAAAATACTACTAGTACTAGTAGGTGTTTATTAGTTACAGAAATTTAATCGTTTCATCGGGTCCTAACATGGTATTAACAAAATAGCAACTAACAAGCTGTGAGGGAGCTAACCTCAAAATTAAACAATGACAAGTTTGCTCGACACCCTCTCCCCCCTAAACACCTCACGTAATTAATAGATGCCCCCTAAGCATGCAAAATTTCTTGAACACGGTTTCTATTTTGATTGTGGTGTAGGAATTTGGAATAATGCCTGTTGCCAACCGGGAAGCATATTTACAGACGCTAATGCATTTCGACACCAGAGTGTTCAAATCAATTAGGTTTTGTAAGACGCTCATTTTTACAGATGCTACTGTGTTTCGACACCAGAGTGTTCAAATCAGTTAGGTTTTGTAAAACGCTTATCTTTACAGATGTATTTCGACACCAGAGTGTCAAGTCAAAAATCATGAGGATGATGAGATTGTTGCCATTAATAACAGTAGGTAATTATTGTCGTGTGCATATTTGAAAAAAAATCACGGTTGGTGAATTCTTCAATCGAATATTATGCGAAATAATATTATCTACATCTAAAAAAATTATGCAAAAAAATTAATTTCACTATGATGCACTATGATATTTTCATAGAAGAAAAACAAGATGACGATCAATTTTATGATTATGGTCATATTCTACTGACAATCGATGTGGGGGTTTCACGTATTGGATATCACTTTTTTTAATTTGAAATAGCAGGTTCCAAACGATTCTCTCTACAATTGAAAAGATGCTTCAGGCGGTTGGAAATGGCGGCTCGAATGTGGTGGGCTAGGTTTGGGATTTATTTTCAGAATCCATTCAAAATTGGTTTCTTGAGATATTTGTGATGAAAGGTTAATTTTCCATTAGGATTCATGAATTCAAAATGGCTGGTGAGATTTGGGGTTTGTGACGTGATTTTGCAGACAGAAATAAAAACGCGCAAACTGAAGTGTTATGACACTCGTACGGCAGTACCTATGCAAAATAGTTTCGAAAGTTTCGATATATATATATATATATATATATATATATATATATATATATATATATATATATATATATATATATATATATATATATATATTATATATATATATATATATATATATATATATATATATATATATATATATATATATTTATATATTTATTTATATATATATATATATATATATATATATATATATATATATATATATATATTTATATATATATATATATATATATATATATATAATTTTGAAACGAAAACAAGTGGTATTCATTACTATAAATAAAGAAAATAACAACCATGAAATATTCAATACGTATTTTAAGACCTTCCTCTAATGAGCAGATCCAAGCCCTTTAGCGTTACACTGGTTCTTCCCGATGTTTTTGCCCAGGTTTCTAATTCATTTTACTCTTCTAGTCATGTCTGTTTTGGACGGTCTTCCAGATTTAATCCTGCGAGGTCCTCAGTTTTTCTGCCTCTATATAGTCTAGAGCAGAGGTTCCCAAACTTTTTTTTCTCATAGACCACCTTGAAAATTTTGCTGGTTCCGGTGGACCCCCTGCAGCTACATTTCTACCATATTCCCAAAACTCGATAAAAATGTGGAGATTAGATCTAACTATGGAAATTTGCGTTGGGGCTGAGTTCCAACCACGAATTAACAGTTTTCGAGAGAAAGTTGGGAATTTATTGGTTGATAAGTTAAATTGGTTGTGCTGTGAGCGGATGTAAAAAAAGCAAAGTTGGCCAATCAAAAAAGTGATTCCATCCAACTTCACATTTTCGACATCTACTCAAAGTACAAGAAACCATAAAAATTTGGAATATTAAAATACCCCGCCCCCACCCTTCGGAGTGGTAAAAATAAAAACAGAAATAATATATTGATTGCTGAAAACTAAATATTAATAACGTAAAGTTACATCCACAATGGCAATCACAAAATAGCCATAATTTTAATGAGAAGGATGTAATTGATGGATTGACAGCAAATTATCAATATTTGGCTTCAGTTTTTGTTAGAAATAACCGAAAATCTGCCCCTTTTTCTTGCTAAAAGGTTGGTAACGACACTAAAACTTTTTTCGATGAGATATGACGAGGAAAACACTATCAAAAGCTTTTTCGCAATTCCCCACAGTCCAGTATATTTTTCGAGTATTTCTGCCTGCAAGCAGAATATTTGATACCATTTTTTAAATTTCACCTTCAGCGCTATTAGTGATAAGCTCAAGTAGCTTCTCTTGTAATATCACATTCTCCACTTCCGTTTCATCAAATGCATTCATGATCCATGGTGGTATTTGCATCGTCAGAATATCTTCAAAACTGATTTTGAAGTCATCATGCATGGTAATTGAATGTTGAACGTATGTCTGAATATTCTCATCAAGGCACTCTACCTGTGACAAAGTACTCACTTTTTCCGACACTGGCAAACGCTATCATCGATTCGCTTTATTTTTCTTTTCGAAATTCAGGAAACGAATGAGTAACGTTTATCCTTGACATTCGTATGCCAAGGTATATTGGTAAAGAATCAAACAAGTTCATGCAAGATTGCAAGCGCACACTCCACAAGTCGTATTTCGTCCCTTTGCAAGCCTGAACAAGAGTTATGGACGACGGAGAGCGATGCTTTGCAAAATAATGTCGACACGATGTACTGAATATGGAATATGCAAGATTTTACAAGTAAAAGTCGCTGAACTACTTAAAATATTATCTGCCTACATTGATAGGTGAAGTCAAGCCACCACTTTAAATTTTCGTGGACCCCCGCTTATGAGTTGTGAACCCCCATATTTTTGTCACGCCAAAGTAGACCCCCGTCGAGTCTCCCGTGGACCCCTGGGGGTCCACCTGGACCACTTTGGGAATCAATGGTCTAGAGGCTGTGTATTGACAGACAGCAATCTCTTTTTATTCCTCAATCATAGATATTATATAAAGAAAGTTAATTTTTCCAAGGTAAATTTCTAGAGATTTAATTTAATTGTGAATAAATCTTTTTTGCAATTTTCAATGAAAATGATTAACTTTCAACATGAAAAGATTCAAGTGGTTATCTTCAAAGATGGAAGATATTGACCAAAACTTATTTATTATATTGATATATGATTATGTATGATTATTCCACATCTTACTCATAAATTCTAAAATGTAGAAAACATTAGGTTAGGTTTCAACAACACTGTGGTGTCGACATACAGTAGGATCTGTAAATATGCAACCGGGAAGAGAGGTAAGAATGGTTGCGCAGAGACGCGCTTCGAAAATCGATCTTAAGTTGGCAACAATTAGTTGGAGGAGGCTAAAATCGCATCAGATTGTTCGAATTTTAATTTTCAATTTAGTAAAAACATCGTTTTCCCTATAAATGCGGTCAAATTTGAAAAGCTCTTGCAAATCACTAGATTTTACTCCTTTTTCTGGGAAAAGATTGAGTTTTTCAAAAATTTTAATACAGATAAAGTCGTGGAAAATTAAAATCTAAACGGTTCAAGACCAACTTGAACTTCCTACGATTAATTCTTGTGGCATTAGTTGTCATAGAGATTTTGTAGTCTTTTCGTTAGGTTTGAAAAGAAAAAATATTAAATGAGTAAAGTACCTAATAGAGCACAAGCCTTGGACATCTATCAGAAGAGAAACCTCGTTCAGGAAATGTTTGCATACTCAACAGCTGTTAATTCCTGGACTAGAATACATAAGTAATGATAGTCTGTTGTGTTAATGAATAGCTCGGTTTTAAAAATTACCATTAATTAATTACGACAAAATGAAGTGAGTTGTAGTTTTCTTCTATGCAATACATGAGACAGTTTGAAATTTATCGCAGCCATAACTATAGAAATGAATTTTTAATCTATCTCTCTTCTTCAGATGATAAACTTTCTTCAGTACCTACTTCTGTTTTCATCATCTGTTTATTACGATAAGGAAAAATAATTTTTTTATGAATATCTCATTAGTAATTGGTGATTATAATACAATTTAATTTCAATTTCAGAAATACGTTATTAAAGTTCGTTTCTTAAATATAGATCGAAGAGGGGCTACGAAGAAGCACAGATGTTCACTCTATTTTCAATTTTCGACTCTGCACTCTCTTGCTTTCTAATCCAGAGTTTCAACAACATTTTTTAATCGAATTTTCTCCGAAAATAATTGACTATTGCAGTTCATCGAAAGTAAATAGACAGGTGCGTGAGTATTTTTTCAAAAATCAGTTTTAGACCTTCTACGCAACTCTTTTCTAAATATTTTTCATATATATATATATATATATATATATATATATATATATATATATATATATATATATATATATATATAATATCATAACACATATATATATATATATATATATATATATATATATATATTTCACTCAATTAATTCACCAACTTCTTAACTTCTTGAAAGCACAGCTCAAGTTTCCGATGCAATTCCAGATAACTTCTGCGAGTATATTCAAGCCGTATATATATATATATATATATATATATATATATATATATATATATATATATATATATATATATATATATATATTTATTTATTTATTTTTCATATGGTTGTTTTCACAATAGTGACATATAATATACGATTTTCTTGGAGGAATATGTGTGTGCTTAGTATCCCTGATCCTCTGCTTCATCTCAAGATAATTATTGATTTCCCATTATTTGGCGATAAAACACCAGCTTGTAGGGACGAATATCCAATATTCTTTGAATGTGCGTTTTACTTATTTCAAAAGTAAGAATTATTAGGGAGGCCTCGGTAGACCAGCGGTAAGGTGCACCGCTTGTAAGCCGAGGATGTGGGTTCGAGTCCCATCTTGCTCTTGGGTGTTGTGTATGTCCTGAATTTAGTGGTTCTAATTATGAGATTAATTGTTGGGTAATGTACATTGTTTACAAGCCCGTTGGCCGTTCGGAACCGGCGTTAAACTGTAGGACCTTCGAATTAAAAAAAAGAATTATTAGATTAAAAAAAAGTATTTCATTACTTTGTACCAAACATCCTTTTATTGTATGCAGTAAATCATTTAATTATATATATATATATATACATATATATATATATATATATATATATATATATATATTTATTTTTTATTATATTTATATATATTTATATATATATATATCTATTTATATATATATATATATATATATATATATATATTTATCTTTGAAGTGATTGGGTTTATAGGTTAAGTAGTAAAATCAATTTATTTTATAAAAATGAACGTTTCGGCGTGTTTTCCTTTTTCAGTATATAACAAACCATTGACATTGAGCGTCTATATGGTTTCCTTTGTTTGGTCTAGTCAATACTGACAGTATTAACTATGTCTAGTCAATACTTACTAACTAAGGAAAACATATAGACGCTCAATGTCAATAGTTTGTTATATACTGAAGAAGGCAAATACAAATAATTTTGCTACTTAACCTAGAAACCTAATCACTTCAAAGATAAACATATAGAAGACTAGGTAACAATAATTCAAATTATATATATATATATATATATATATATATATTTATATATATATATATATATATATATATATATATATATATATATATGATATATATATATATATATATATATATATATACCTATATATATATATATATATATATATATATATATATATATATATATATATATATATATATATCAGTGGTGGATTTACCAGCAGGCTTAGTAGGCTGGAGCCTAGGGCGGCAAATTTACTTCATAAATTTTTTATTTCGATTTACAAATTGAAAAAAAAATTATTATACACACACAAAATACGAATTTCGAAAATTGGAGAGAAATTAAAATATTCAACAAAAATGGAAATATAGTCCTATATACATTGCTAAATAATAAATATTTCAACATCTCTACATAAATAATTGCTAAACGCTTTATTAATTATACATTAATGATCATGAATTTTTAGAATATCGCAATAGCGATTCGATACTTGAGTCGAAATTTAGTTATTTTTACATATTTTCTTCACTGATAACTACTATAATTTTTTCTCCGTATACTTACCTAATAATTATGAGATCTTACGGAGCTCAATCTTGATATAGGTAATATCGATGGTCTAATCATGACTGCTGCAGCAACTTTGTAAATTGCCAAAATCAATTTCAGAAAGTTATTTCTTCATGCGTAAAAAATACTGACTGAAATTGACTAATTTTTATTAAATAAAAAACTAGTTCAATATCTTATACAGATATAGTCTTTTGGTTTAAATTA
>JARQZK010001555.1:172500-240000 GCA_030704885.1 Cynegetis impunctata | reverse complement strand
AATTTATTGAGCCCACATTAGAGAAAATTTTGTTAGATATTCGGCCTTGAATTATGTAGAAATTATAGTAGGTACTTATTTAACCAGACCTGTTGCATCCGAATAAATAATCCTAACAACATATATATTTCATTTTATATTAAGATGAAAGCATTCTTATTCTGTCAAAAATACTAAAGAAATACTCAGATTATTTATAAAATTATTTGAAAAATCGAAATTCAACTCGATGGATTTTGTTGACCTTTTTCGTCTGTTATTACATGAAATCATGTAAAAATCATTACAATTTCTCATTATAAAACTCATACCAACAGTAGACTTAATTGAATTTGTGTTGAATTAAATGAATCAGAATAAATACATTGTAATTGTGTTTATTGACCTCAAAAAGGCGTTTGATACTGTGGATATACAGCTGCTATTGGAAAAATTGGATGAAATGAGTTTTCGTGGAGTGTGTCAAAAGCTTCTGAAAACGTACTCAGTAGGAAGAAAACAGTATACTGTTGTGGATGGTACTGAAAGTGATGTCAAGGAGTTGCAGGTGGGAGTAGCCCAGGGATCTGTGTTGGGACCAATGTTGTACTTGCTCTATGTTCACAGCTTAGAATACCTAAATTTAAAGTCAAAATATTTTATTAATGCTGATGATACGGCGATGGTCCTATCAGATACAAACATTGACAATTTAAATCGTGATATAAACTGTGATATGCAAAATCACCTTGAATGGCTGTGTCATAATAATTAAGTATAAATACTGAAAAAACTGTTTATATGATAATGAAGCAAAAAACAAAAGGTGCTGTGATCTAGATTTATCAATAAATAATGTAAAATTAAAAGAAGTTAAGATACATAAATATTTAGGATTAGTATTAGATAATAAATTGACATGGAATAGTCATGTGAGTACTGTAGTATCTAAAATCTCTCCCATGATAGGTGCTATAAAAAGATGTTCGTAATTACTAGATATGCAAAGTAGATATTTACTGTATAATAGTTTTATAGAACCTTAGATATCTAATACCCTGCTGGGGAAACGCACCAAATTATGTAATCAATAAGCTACAAAGAACTCAAAACAAAGCAATTAAAAATATCTTCAATATTGAACACAGAACATCAACAGAACATATATGTATATATATATATATATATATATATATATATAAAGTAACTAAGATTCTTAATATACAGAACTTGAAAAAATTAGAACAAGTAAAATTAATATATGGCATAAAGAATTGTCAAATAAAAACTCAAACAAAATTAAAACAACAAATAGAATATCATAATTATTTGACAAGACAGCGAGACATATTCAGAAACGAATTTAGAAAAACAAATAAGAGTCAGAATTCTCCTATTTACAGAAGCATCCAAGTATTTAATTCCATCCCCCTAAATATAATTAACATTGAAAACTATAAAAGATTGTGCCATCTCCTGAAGGAATTCTTGAATTTGGAATAGACTTTCGTTTTTATTATTTTTGTTTTTTTTTATTATTATTGTTATTAGATTGAATATACTGTGTGTTATCTAGTTTTTCTAAATGTATTAGTAGGCCCTGGTGCCAGTAATATAATTTACTGTTTAAGGGTCAGCAAATAAAGAAATACTTTATTATTACTTTATTATAAAACCCATGTGAAAAGTGGGACCTTTAATTAATTGGCTCAATAGAGTTTTTCCTGCGTTTATACACAAACTCATGATTGAAATAAGAACTTGTTTCTTTGGAGATCTGAATCTAATTCATTAAAATAGTTAGAGTTACGGTTTATTTCTATATGCATATCAATGCTAAACGTATTAATTCTTTCAGAGATGCATCTTTTTTCTTCTATAAATTGTAAACAATTTCAAATATACTAATAATTTAAAATTAACTATAATTCATTTTTAGATTGAATCTAAACGTATTAGGTAATTTACAATAAATACTTGATACGTCGTTGTATAGTCCATTTTTGAATTTTGGATATACAAAATTACTTTAATAACGATAATTTTTTGAAATCCTTTAGCAAATGAATGAATGAATGACTCGAATAGTCACAAACACTTCTGAATCATTTCAAGTTTCAATTTGTACTAGAACAATTTTCTAGAAAAATGCGTGACTCAGGAAAAATTTCCGGATATTAATTCAAGGACGTGAGGGATTCAGTAAGAGAATTTCACACCTAAAATTTATTTGAAAAAAATTAAAAATTTGACATGTTTCATTTTGACCATGTGATAGCTGTCAAGAAAAGAATTTCACTTATAAATTTTGTTCGCCTAGCTTGGCAGGAGGAGAAAAATTTTCGAAAAATTTGATGGCTGTCATTGGTAACTGTCGAAATGAAAGTGTGTGATTGGTTTAAAATGACAGGTGTGAAATAAAATCAATAAAATCAACCCATTTGTCAATATTTTTCTGGAACGGAAAAGAAAATTGAAACGGTGACATTTACTTCAGCGGTTTTGGGGCATATATATATATATATATATATATATATATATATATATATATATATATATATAAAAACTAGGGTCCCCAACTTTTTCGTTTTTAAGATACAGGGTGTTGAAGGTGAAGACCTGATGGTGGTTTTTTGTAAATATTTTCGAAACCTTGTAAGGTAATTGATGAAATTTGGTACAGTTACGAAACTTTTTGCGCTCTATTCAATGTATTAAAAGTGAGTATCAAAATATTTTCAGGAGTGCGTAGTGCAGGGGTGTATTAGCGAAAAATTTGGCCAAAATTTTTTGGTGGTTAATTTTTAGTGATTTTGACTTCAAAATTTAAAAATATGAAGCTTTTTGTACAAATAAGGTCCTCCTCTCATACTTCGCTAGAAAGCAGCATTTTCGAGAAAAATGCAATTGAATATTTTTTCGTGCAATCGCACGCGAAGCGAGTACTTCGCGTACGCACCACAGTCCGCGAAATTTAATTTCGCGGCCGTTACCCATAGCAACGGCCGCCAAACCAAACGTCACTTATACCAAAAAGTAACAACAACTATGATATTTCAAAAGAGACATCATGTATCTCAATGCATTTTGCGTTCTGTCAAGAACTGTCAAAATATTTTGTATATATTCGAACATGGTCTTTCCATAGCAACGCTGTGACTTGTTAATTACTGTTGATTTTAAAGCTCTGATATTTTTATTTGCAATTGTCTCGTTTAATAATTTTGTCGATTGCACGAAAAATAGTGTGTATGCCATGGCCGCGAAACTTTTTAGCTACCTCAAGATTATCCTGCCTCGGCCGCAAGCGGCCTCGGCGATAATTTCTCTTTCGGTACGCTAGAAAGGTATTTCGCGGCCTAGGTATACAAATAACTATTTTAGGAATTGATTTTTTTTTCCAATGTTCAAATCGGAGAGAATTAATCAGTAGACTTAGGAATAATGGAGGTTTTTGTATTTGCTTGGTAAAGGAAAATAAGCTGTAAATTATTAATCGCCCAGTTTTGAATTGTGCTGCTTGTGCCGGCAAAAAGCTATTTAGTAGTAATGCAGAGGTTTTCAAATAGAGAATTAGCAGAAATCCACTTTGTACGTGATTTATGCAATGGCAAAGCACGACGGTAAGCCAGCTCAATATGGTGTGAATATTAGGAATTGGCTATATGAGTAATTTCCGAGTAAATGGATTAAAAGAGGTGTTCCTATTCCGTGGTCACCCCGATCGCCAGATTTAAATCCACTAGACTACTATTTTTGGGGCCGTATTAGAGATATAGTATACGCCACAGAAGTAAACAACGAGGAGGAGTTGTGTGAAAAAATACGTGTGGCAAGGAATCAAATACGGCAAAACCATTTTGAAGTTTCGCAAGCTTCACATGCGATTACCCGTAGAGACCCAAATATGCCTTTATGAGCAGGGCAACCTTTTCGAGCATCTTATCTGAATGTTAGAATGAATAAAACCTCAAATAATTGTTCCTTAATGTTTAGTTCAGTGGTACCCAAACTGGGGGGAAGGGCATAGGGAGGCACGAGAGCTTACAAATTTTGGTCTTTAAAATGACAAATTTCATATTTGACAAATTCTTATGAAAAGGAATATATTGGTTGCGCACTTTCAAACATAACACCAAGAATTGTTGACCTTGTTGAGAAAATGCAGCACCATACTTCGCATTAGACTAGAATAGTGATTTCAAATATGATATTTAAAAAAACCGTTATCGAGTCTTCACCTTTAGAACGAAGAAGTTGTGGACCCTAGTTTATATGAACTTTTATATCTATTTCTGGATGTAGAAGAAATGGTTCGAATATTGACGTCTAATTTCGGGACAACGGTCAATTCGTAAAGAAATATTCAAATGCATTTTTCTCGAAAATGCTGCTTCCTAGCGAGGTATGACAAAAGTACCTTATTTGTACAAAAAGCTTCATATTTTCAAATTTTTGAGTCAAAATTACTAAAAATTAACCACCAAAAAATTTGGACCAAATTTTTCGTCAATACACCCCTGCACTACGCACTCCTGAAAATATTGAAATACTAACTTTCAGTACAATAAATAGAACGTAAAAAGTTTTGTAACTGTACCAAATTTTATTCAATTACCTTCAAAGGTTTCGAAAATATTTACAAAAAACCACCATCAGATCTTCACCTTTAACACCCTGTATCTTAAAAACGAAGAAGTTGTGGACCCTGATTTATATGAACTTTTATTTCTATTTTTGGAAGTAGAATATGTGGCCGAAATATTGACTTCTAATTTCGGGACACCCTGTATATATATATATATATATATATATATATATATATATATATATATATATATATATATATATATATATATATTTTTATATATATATATTATTATATATATATATATAATTATATATATATTTATATATATATATAATTATATAAAAATATATATATATATATATATATATATATATATATATATATATATATATATATATAATTCTTCTTGCCTGCGTTGTATTGCTATTTAATTGTCCTTTCATAGCAGTAACACGCCATTTCACTCAGATAAATGACTTCAGTCTAGTGGCGGCTTTAAGGAAAAAGGCCCAGTGGGCAAAATTTCTTCAGCATCCCCCCCCTTCCTAGAAAATTATGTTGTGTCAGGTGTTCCATGGAAAGTGAAAAATATATGTTTCAAGAATTTATATATATACTCAGTGACCCTTTCTACCCATATGTGTGTAGGGTTTTCTGATTTGTTCTCATTTCCTGATCATCTCTTTCCATCTCTTACGGTCTCCCGCCATTCTCTTTGCCTCATTCACTCCTATTCCTCGTTTCTTCAGTATTTCTTCCACCGTGTCTTCAAGAATTTAATGAATATAAAAATGTTTTCATTTATTCATCGAGCATTATAAAAGTTGTATTCTTTTTTATAACGAGAAAATTTACATATTTTTGAAATCTCTTTTTTTCCTTTTCGTAGACATTTTAAATAACTTATTGATTACAAAAATTATTTGATTTTATATTTAATTTACGATATATCGTAAACAACGTAACGTAACATGACTATAGTTATTCTGATAACGGGGGGCCCCTGAATGAAAATTGAACTTGTGCTGTCCACAAGGGACCGAAACATTTTTTCAATAAAAAAAATTAAAAAAAGAAATCAAACGTGTAACTTTCAGCAAGAGGGGCCCTGAAAGCCTTTCGTCGGGGGGGCCCAGTGTGCAAGCGCGCTTTTGCCCACCTGTTAAATCCGCCACTGCTTCAGTCCAATAAGGTTTCGTGACGACGTTCATGACGAAACGTACACTGTTCAATAAAGTGGTTTTTCTAACTCATATGGCTTGTTATTGCTCAGAAGAAAAAAGAAATTACAGAACAGCTGTAATATTCAGCTAATTTAGTTAATATGGCTGATACACAGCGCTGAATTTACACTAGCAGCGCCTGGACAGGGCGGCAAGTTTCCAAGGGCAGCGAAATTCGGAGCATGAGAACTTTTTTTTGCTATATTTAACTTGATCTGAAAGACGTGAACGTATAGAAAATATTTATGAATGAAAATATATACTATAATTTTTTAATTATAGAGTGTTTGTTCAAAACACCAACTATATTCATAAATAAAGAAAAAAAATTCAGTGTCTATAATTGTACACTGTTTAAAAAAAAAAAATTATACTTGTTATGTATAATTCCTGAAAATTTTGGCTTGATTACAACTTCTTTGATACGATCAATATTTCTATTCGATTTGCATGCTGCCAAGTGCACATGGCACTGTTTTCAACATCCTATGCATTAAATCAGATTAGCTTCAACATTTAAATTGTCGTCACAATTTTGAAACACCAATTCGCAAATTAAAAAGGCAGGCCTGTTTGCATCTGAGAAAATGTACTGTGCGATTTATTAGCAATTATAATTTATGATGTTTAATATGAAAAAGAATATCTTTTCTTGTGTGACTATTCAATTTAGAATAAAAAAATTTCAACTACAAATTGATTATGCATTGTATTTATTTGGAAAATATATCCAAGATTTACGGTATTATTCACGGTATTCATCTTTAGGACGGTAACTTCTATAGATAAATCCCAACCTGCTGATAAATATAAGTACATCTGATTTAGTGATCACTGGGGGAACTGGGGGTAATTTACCCCCCCCCCCCAGAAGAGAATTTGCAACACTAAATCTTCGAATGAAATTCAAAATATAAAATATATCAAACATTGTACGAAAATTAATGAAAAAGGTTTTTTCGTATTATTTGATATTCCACGTAGTATATAAAAGAAATAAATAAACAAACTAAATTTACCAGAATAGATAGATCATACCCAGTGTTGCTAGGTCCAGAATATGATATGCGGTAGACTTGTCACGAAAAAAGCGGTAAATTCAAAAATAAAACGGTAGATATATGATTTGTTTAGACATAACCGTTTTTGTGAAATATAAGTGGTTTACTAGTTACGCAAGTATGTAAATGACATAATTTTAAAAAATGTGTGATAATTTATAACCCCTTCTGAAGAAGTAATTATTAAAATTTAAAAAATCTCGATTGAACGAAATCATTTTTATTGTAACAGCTGAATTCTTCAATACAAATTATGAAAATTATACAAATTCAGAACTTTTGTTATACAAACTCACGATTTTAGAAAGAATTCCGCCGATGACGATTTCTTATCTGCAGAAATAAAATCCACTGAATTTAGATTAACATCCCTCGAGTTCTATGTTCTATGTGAATTCCCTACATCTGGTAAAACCTGAAGTGATGTACGTACGTTACGAGGATATATTGAAAAATTCTTAGACTACTATAGAACCAAACAAAATTTCAATGTCAAAATATTTGATTACTCAACATATTCTCCTCTTAATTGTATACATTTATTACAGCGAACCTGCAACGTCTCTAGACCTTTCAAAAAAAATGTTTCTTCTTGCTCTGCAAACCAAACCTCCACAGCTTTTATTAACTCCTCGTTGGAAGAAAATTTACGACCTTTTAAACTTTTTTTCAGTTGAGGAAGAGATGATAGCCGGACGGAGCCAAATCTGGCGAATAAGGGGGGTGTTCTAGTAATTCAAACCGTAAATCACGAATGAATATTTTGCATGGCAACATGAGATTTGTGTGCAGGGGCGTTGTCCAGCAAAAACAAAACACCTTTGGATAGCTTTCCGCGTCTTTTCTCTCTAATTTTTTCCCGTAGAGTGGTCAGTAACGTAAAATAGTAATCTGCAGTTATTGTTCTACCCTTATCCAAACAATCAATTATGATTACTCCATGGCAATCCCAAAAAACTGAAGCAAGAAGTTTTCCAGCAGATTTTTGGACAGGAAACTTCTTGGGTCTTGGAGAACCGGAGTGTCGCCATTCCATTGATTGTTGCTTGGTTTCTGGATCGTAGAAATATAGTCTCATCCATAGTAACAATTCGGTTTAAGAAGTCTACATCGTTTTCAAATCGAGCACAGAACGAACGCGATGCTACTACCCTTGCACGCTTTTGGTTAAAATTCAAACATTTGGGGATCCATTTTGCAGCAATTTTTCTCATGTCCAAATTGACGTGAACTATATGATGAACGCGTTCGTATGATATATTCAGTGCTTCAGATATCCGTTTTAGCCCAATTCGACGGTCTGTTAAAATCATGTCATGAACTGCATCGATATTTTCCGGGACTGACACAGAAACTGGCCTTCCCGATCGATCATCATCTTCAATGGAAAATTTACCTCTTTTGAAGCTTGCAGTCCAATTTTTCACGGTCGCATACGAAGGACATTGATCGCCAAGGGTATTAAGCATATCTTCGTAAATCTGCTTACCTCTTAACCCTTTTAAATACAGGTACTTGATGATGGCTCGATACTCCAATTTTTCGATTTTCACAATTTCGGTGGACATTTTTTTTCTCTTAATTTATTGCGTAACTCTGGTTTACTTTTTTGACGTCAAACTTTACACTGACACTTCTAATAAGTTATTGTTCGTTGCTATGGTAATGCAATATTTTGTTTATGCAGGGAACTGGTCTAGGCTAACTAGATATCAATACATCCTCGTATATCTGATCTGATGCGGCATTTTTTCCAGTTCATAGTTTGAGACTTTGAAAACTTTGAAATTGCTGATTTCTGAGAGATTATTAAGTGAAGAAAGATTCTATAAATTATAGTGAAGTGATATTGTTAAGTTTACAGGTGAGTTTGGTAGTAAAAGTCAATAACAAACTAACATCCAATTCATATACTCTTTTCACCTGATGTGATCTTTTTCACCTTTCTGATATTTTTCCTTCAAATTTTGAATAGCCTATTTCTTGGGTTTTAATATTTTTTTCTTGAGTTTTATATATATTTTATTTGTTAACTTTTATGTGTATTTTATATCTTCACATTTTATGATGAATATTGTATGTACATGTCCTCGCAATTATTTTATATTTTTTTGATGTAGAATAAAAATGTTGAATTATGGATGAGCTGAGATCAATCAACACACCTCCCTCCACCGCTTGTGCTTAAGCTGATTATCTTATAAATAGTTCAGGTCAACTCCCTAAAACTTGCCACTACCCCCCCAAACTCAATCTCTGTATACGCCACTGTATAATACAAACGGTTATATCTTAGTGAAGGACCAGATTGACTTGATTTATTCCCCTATAATTGATATATTCAAACAATCATGTATTCCAAGAACTTTTTATCAATTATCAAGTTGAAAATCTCATTTTAATGACCTGCACTCAATGTATATTCTTCAAACGCTATTGTCTCTTATAACCGTGAAAAAGTATCACCCCTATAAGAGACATTTTTTGTTTAGATCTAAACCCATTTTGTCTGATGGTCGTATGACCAAAATAGCAATAACAGTATATATTTTTGAAATATTTGTGATAATAAAGATAGTTCAATCAAGTTTTGTATTTGATCATAATAGTAAAAAGATCTTAATTATATTTCCAGAATAGTAGCCTTCTTAATATACAGCGTTACTATAAAAGCATCATCGGGATTGACAAAGCTATATTCCAGATAGTATTGCAGATAGAATAGTAATATATATTATACATAAAATATTGAGTTCAGAGAGTCCCTCATACTTGAATGTAGTGATGTCTGGATACGTATCCAAATTTCCGTTGAATCCGAATATTGAAAGGATCCGTATATTCCGGAATCAGTCTGTGTGAATACGGATTCGGAATATTTGGATACGGAATCGAAGTGGATGGCTAGTAATGAATGGATATAAATTCCGAATGCGCGAAGCGAATGCGCCATGAAGGATGGATACGGAACCGGTGGCGGTGCTGGCATACGTCCGTGACAGTTGCCAGCAGCGGTTCCGTATCCATCGTCCTATTTCATTTTCACTCCCTACATTATGAATAAAAATTTTTATACGTTACGCGTTTACGCCTTGCAGCGTTGCTAACTGAATCAATTTAATGGTAGATCTAAATATTTTTTAATGAGGAATACCGATCTTTCAGTAATTATTTGAAATCTACAATTTAATTTAACTTCTGACAAAATTTGTAACACTACCTTGTTTCGCATAAAATGTACGTTATAATATTTAAAGCTCAAAAGATGCGGTGTGTCATTTTTGACAAAAAATATTCTTAAATATTTTGCATAATTTTTCATAAAATATTTGCAGTGTAGGTCAGAAATCAAAACAAAATTGATATGAAAATTTGACAGGTATTGTTGTGTTTTGTCAAATTTTTTATGTTGTTTTTCTGTTATTCACGCGTTTTTTATTACACGCTGCAATAAAATTCATGAAAAATTAATATTAAATATTTACGAATTTTTTTGCCAAAATAAACCCGTGTCTCACGGACTTTAAAGCTCTCTAATTAATTTTATATTTATTCTGTTTGTTTAGCTCTTCATTTTATTTTTATTTGCGCTCTCTGCGCTGTTGCGTTTGCATAGAATTCGTATCCGATCCGATACCATGTCCAGTCCGATTCCGTATCCTTTGGTCGCCCGGGCCCGATGTCGTGGTGTATTTATGGTTGCCTTTTATATGATTGAACTTTTGGATACGTATCCGGGCACTGGATACGGATTTTTCTTGGTTCCGAATACGGATTATCCGAATATCGAAAGGATACGGATATTTACAACACTACTTGAATGAACTCCTGGTTAAGAGAGAACTATGTCATTGTGTGAATGTACGTAGTAGTAGTAGTTTGGATATACCATAACATAGGTCATGCAAGTTTGAAAGGGCTTTCTCTTATAGGGCTGTGAAGATTCTAAATGATAATCTGGATCTCTTCAATAACTGTATTAATATCAATACATTAAAAAGGTACCTTAAAGAAAAATGTCTGAATTTTCAGATTGATTGTATACAGTGATTGTTTCGTTTTGGTGGTAGTGGTATAGTCCAGGGCATTTAGAGCATAATCGGCCGGATTAAATGAATTTGGCCGTGCAGCAGATATCGAGATGCGGTTTTCTGCATTGTGTTCAGGAAGGTCACAGAAAACGAGTCTATATGGTCTGGTTAATCCGTTTTTTGGAAAAATGCCTTCTGGGCCGGAAAATGCATTTTCCAATTGCATCACTACTTGTACCATTCTAGGGACGACTGGAAACTCGGAAAAATCGCTCGGAAATTATTACTCGGGGGTTTTCAGGCCCGCCAAACTCGATTCTGGCATTAGAATTACCCGGGGGCGCACGTAGGCGGCTCTGCGGGGGGTGCGGGGGTGGTTAATTGGGGGAGAAATTGCAGCGTGCATAGAAATCGCTCCAATCTCGTTACTCGGGGGTTTTAGGAGATGAAGAAATCAATTCTAGCATTAGATTTCTCCGGGGCTGCTCGGTGGCGGCTCTGCGGGGTTGGTTAATAGGGGAAGAAATTGCAACGTGCATGGAAATCGCTCAAAACTTGTTACTCGGGGATTTTCGGGGATGACGAATTCCATTCTAGCATTAGATTTCTCCGGGGCCGCCTCAGAGGGTGATTGGGAGGGGGGATGTCAGCGTCCATGACAATCGGACATGAGACTACACCGGGGATATGAATAATAAATTTTGATGGAATATTAAATAAATAAATATTACAAAGATTATAAATACAATTGCTTTGGAACGGAATGAGGAAAAATGAAAAATCAAAGACACACAATATGTGATTGATGGAGGCATGCTTCTGCATAAAGTTAGATGGCGAAAAGACCAGAACATTTTAGAGATATGTTATTTACATAAAGAGAGCATTTGGGAACAGGCTTTTTGTTGTTTTCGATGGATACGACCAAATTACCACTAAATCGACGGAAAGAAACCGGCGATTTATGCATAAAAATTCCGCCACTGTACGCATGGCTCCAGATTCCTGGACGTCCATGAGGTTGCCGGCAAGTGTAACTCAGTTTCTAGGGAATAGCAAAAAAAAAGCAGAGTCTAGTTGATGCGGATGTTGATATTGAGCTTAAGGCCATAGACAGTGCTTCTGGAAGCCACAACAATAAAGTGGTTATTGTTTCGGATTTAACAATGCTTGTAGGTAGGACTCCATCGAATCTAGAAGTGTTCTGGCTGAAGCCGCCTTCCGCTAGAGTACCTGATGTTGTGTATTCTTTCGAGAGCTTAGCCTCCAAGAGCGCGTGTATCAGGTCTCACATATTATTTCTACATGCTTTCACAGGATGCGACACAACCTCAGCATTTTTCTATCGAAACTAAATTCTACGAATTTTTTGCGAAATCCGATGATTTGCATGGGCTTGCAGAAATATTTAAGCAAACACATGTAGCCATGGATACTTTAATAGATCACGGGCTTCGTCTCGCTTTGGCTCTTTACGGCAAACCCAAAGATCTGCGCACCAGAGATCAATCTGCGATTGAGCTCGTCCAAATGTATCGAGCAAAATCGTATGCTGAAGCCGCCAACCTTCAAAAAGTCGACCTTGCACGCATAATTCCGACTGCTAATGCGTTAGCCGAGCATATCAAGCGGGTCTATTTCCAAGTACAGGCTTGGTATGGTTCACACGGTCAAGGCGAAACCTTAGATCCGTTGGAATAGGGCTGGGAATTGGTGGATGGAGAGCTCAGTCCTGTCACCATGACCCAGGAAGCCGGTTTCGAAGAAATTTTGAGTAAAATTTCTTGTTCTTGTCAAACCGACTGTGGCCTGAGGTGCGGGTGCCGCCGAAGTGGGTTGGAGTGTTCACTTGCATGCAAGCATTGCGATGGTAATTGCTCAAACCAAAAAGACGCTTGCAATGAGGCCGAGAGTGATGACGAGGATAAAGATGAAGAAGGGAAAGAAAATTCAGGAGGGAGAGAAGATGAAGAACAGGAAGAAGACGAAGAAGAGTTTGAACAAGATGTTTAGTATTCTAGTTAAAAATTGAAGCTTATAATGAATAATTCCAGATTGATAAAAACTCCTATCTGTTATTTGAATAAAGTATTATTTTCATAATTTGTGATTTTTCTCCTTTACCATTCACGGACGCTGCCAATTACCTGCACCCCCCGCACCCCCCGCAAAGCCGCCTCGAAGAAATCTAAAGCTAGAATTGGATTCATCATCTCCGAAAACCCCCGAGTAACGATTTTGGAGCGATTTCCATGCACGCTGCAATTTCTCCCCCAATTAACCACCCCCGAGCGGTTCTAGAGAGATCTAATGCTAGAATTGAATTCGTCATCCCCGAAAACCCCCGAGTAACGAGTTTGAAGTGATTTCCATGCACGCTGTAATTTCTCCCCCAATTAACCACCCCTGCAGAGCCGCCCCCGAGCGGCCCTGGAGAAATCTAATGCTAGAATTGAATTCGTCATCTCCAAAAACCCCCGAGTAACGAGTTTGAAGTGATTTCCATGCACGCTGTAATTTCTCCCCCAATTAACCACCCCCGCAGAGCCGCCCCGAGCGGCCGCAGAGAAATCTAATGATAGAATTGAATTCTTCATCCCCTAAAACCCCCAAGTAACGAGATGGGAGCGATTTCCATGCACGCTGCATGGACAATGCATGCCAATTAACCACCACCGTAGAGCCGCCCACGTGCGCCCCCGGGTAATTCTAATGCCAGAATCGAGTTTGGCGGGCCTGAAAACCCCCGAGTAACAATTTCCGAGCGATTTTTCCGAGTTTCCAGTCGTTCCTATAATGGTACAAGTAGTGATGCAATTGGAAAATGCATTTTCCGGCCCAGAAAGCATTTTTCCAAAAACGGATTGACCAGACCATATAGACTCGTTTTCTGTGACCTTCCTGAACACAATACAGAAAACCGCATCTCGATATCTGCTGCACGGCCAAATTCATTTAATTTTCTCTATCTTCCCTGGACTAGTAGAACAGCTACAGCTGAACTTCCACCTTTTGTACTTATTTTTTATGTAATTCTTAGGTGCAATAAAGATTATTATCATTATTATTATTATTAATGCCCGTATGTATACCTACCGTATAGGTTTTATCCAGATTAAAGCATTGATCTCGATTAAAAGAATTATTTGCGATGCACCGCGTCTGAATTATATTTTGCTCTATTAAGTTGGTTCGCTAATTTCGGAATCCTGGTATTCTAACTTGAAAAGTAATGAATTTGAGTGATATTATATAAGCACATAATAGTTTTTTTTTAACTCGAGGGACCTACAGTTTAACGCCGGTTCCGAACGGCCAATGGGCTTGTAAACTATGTACATTACCCAACAATTTTGAATCATATATAACCACTAAATTCCGGACATACACAACACCCAAGAGTAAGGTGGAACTTGAACCCACAATCCTCGTTTTACAAACGGTACAAGGCGGTACACTTTACCGCTGGTCTACCTCTACATAATAGTTATGAGCTTGGCGTAGCACATTTTTTCTGTGATATAAGTACATACAAGTTAATTATCACCACAACATTGTTATCGAGGATAAGATCTTATTGGAAGATGACCAACATATTTCCCCAAAGACCTTCCGTTGTAAGGTCTTTGGCAGTGGCGGATTTACAGATTTGCCGCCCGTAGGCTATTCAATTTTTGCCGCCCCTAAATTTTGATATCTTAGTCCACAATCATATCAATTTTCTATCAATAAAATTCCAACTTTACGATTTGTGCTCCATCATCCTCGTTACATCAACTTTTCCCGTATGGTTAGTATCATTGAGAACTATGTACCGTGTTAGATCCTTGATTATTTTTACAGCAAAGAATGATCAAAAACCATTGTTTTAAGCAAAACATATCTGAATCACTGTACCCACTTTTAAAGTAAAGGGACATCCGTTTTAAGGCATGTCTTAAAACTATACAATACTTACATAATATGAATGATAAAGCTTACATACAAAAGTATACATTTGGCCGAAAATAAATATAAATATTTATTATATTACACTCACAGTTTAAAAACAATACAATAAATACGATATCTTGTTCTTAATTATTTGATAGTATTATAATTCAATTTGTAAAATTATAAAAGCATTACAATTACTTTTTGCGAGACTTTGAATTCGAAATTCTACTCTTGCATGAAAAATCTAAAATCCGATGTTTTCTCACCACTAAACCGTACCTAACGAATACTATTGACATGTATATTATTTAAAAAGCAACTCATCAGAAAGAAAGATGATCGCTGAGCCCCATAAAGAATAACTTTTCTTTAATTTTAACACATAAATATATACATCATATATATTAATTTGTTGAACTAGTTACTATGAAACTGAAGCAATATTCTAAAAATCAACAAATCCATACGCTCCACCGTAATTTCGATAATTATCGAAACTATAGTTAGTATCTTCCAATCCAACCTGGCAAACCAACATTACGGCATTTCGATGAGAAGGGCGATTTGAGAACAACACGAGTCCACATATCCCCCAATAACGGCAATGCGAGATGACGTAATCCGCGGTCGGCGGAGAAGACTGCTACGGACTCAACGTGTCTGGGCCCGCAACCCCCATGAAGATTACCTGTTGTGTTGGCGGATGGTTCTGAGGGCTGTATTGTTTTTTCCTTTTCCCGATTTTATAAACTTAATGAGGTTGAGTGTGTTGGAAAAAGTTATCTTTAGCAAATTAAGTTTGTAGGAAAAAGTTAACTTAAAAGATAATGGACGTCCGACCGCAGTTTTGAATATAATTCAGGAACAGAAAGGATATAAAAATCGGCCGAGTTTTAGGCAAAAATTTGATGGAAACATGAAAGTGATGTTTTTTTTTGTTTTGTTTGGTTGATATTTGGAGGCGATGAAAATTTGGTAAAGGTAGGAGTTCGTGATCTCAAACATTTGGTAAAAGATTAAAAAACATGAAAATTCTCCAAAGCATAGAAACAGTCTAGTAAGTTTTCAGCTCTTGGGAAATGTGAATATTGAGTCTTTTTTAAGTAAGGTTTATGCGGATAAGATAAATATCCGTTTTTTGCACCTGCACGAATGCATTTTGTTGAAAAATTATTGATTTAGATAAATCGATAAATCCCTCCAAGATATTCTATTGGCTGAAGATTTGGCCTAAAACCCAAAACAGATACACAAATATGTATCACCCAATATTATTTTTGCTTTTTATATAAAAAAAAGTAATTTCAATGCCATATCGTATGGATTTTTGAAGATCGTGTCCACAGTAAACACAATAACTTTCGAAAAAATCATTTTTTCAATTCAATTTTTTTTTTAATGTACTCAATCGACTGGAGAGAAACCGTTGTATAATAAATTGCAGTATTGTTTTATTTTATTATAATTCATTCATTCCGATTGGTATTTTCTGAAAAAGTTGGCGTTGTGAAATAATTCGTGTACGACATGAGCGCTTAAGGCATGCTCATTTGGATTTTCCAAACTTTTTCTTACTACAAATAAAATGATTAATTGATGAAATTTATCAATTTTCTAATTAGCATATTGTATAACTTCATATGTTGTGGAGGGAATTTTTTCATTGCCAGTCGTTCAAATATCAGGTATTCGATGAATTTAAACCAAAAGACTATATCTCTATAAGATATTGAACTAGTTTTTTATTCAATAAAAATTAGTCAATTTCAGTCAGTATTTTCTACACATAAAAAAATAACTTTCTGAAATTGAATTTGGCAATTTACAAACTTGCTGCAGCAGTCATGATTAGACCATCGATATTACCTATATCAAGATTGAGTTCCGTAAGATCTCATAATTCATTATTAGGTACACGGAGAAAAAATTATAGCAGTTATCAGTAAAGAAAATATGTAAAAATAACTAAATTTGTAATATTGTAAAAATTCATGATCATTTATGTATAATTAATAAAGCGTTCAGCAATTATTTATGTAGAGATGTTGAAATATTTATTATTTAGCACTGTATATAGGAATATATTTCTATTTTTGTTAAATATTTTAATTTCTCTCCAATTTTTGAAATTCGTATTTTGTTTGTGTATAATAATTTTTTTTTCAATTTGTAAATCGAAATAAAAAAATATTTATGAACTAAATTTGCCGCCCCTTATAATTGGCCGCCCTAGGCTCCAGCCTACTCAGCCTGCTGGTGAATCCACCACTGGTCTTTGGGTTTCCCCGAATAAATTATGAAAGAGGGTTTCGACGGACAGTACTCGATTTTTTTAATACATTGAACATGATGTGGAATTGGATACCATGATAATAACCTTTAAGTATTGAGAATATCAGTGATCGAACTGAATAACTATATAATGATTTTCATATTACAACTCGTACTTGGGAGAAGAGAGTATTTGGTGTTTGAAATCGGATTTTAATTTTTGCATATGGTTCTAGATATACGCCAAAGCTAACTAGAAATATAGTTGTTACTTCAGCCATATTCCAGAGTTTTGCATACGATACCAATAAATTCGATCCTCCTAGACCAGAAGATTAGGATATGTGAAATCTATTATTGCGAAGAGCAATATTGAAATTAATGAACCACCCAATACAAAGAAGACTACTAATATATATATATTTTTTTTTTTTTTTTGTATAAAAATATAATTTGTGAATCAAACAAAATTTCCTTTAGTTCATAATCTGAATAAGTAAATTAACAAACCCTCACAAATATATAGCCTTTATAAAACCAAATCAGCTAAAATTAGGCATCCGGGATGTTTCTTTCTTGCAGAATAAAACAATGAAAATTTATGTAAATTCTTCAAACTTTGGGCAAGGGAGTGGCGGAAAGGTAGATAAACGAAAATTGAGTTAAGTAGGTCTCTTTGAAGCGTGAAATTGAGTTAGAGCGTTCAAAATCTGTACGTGAATACAGATGTTACTTGATAGGAATGCACCTTCTGGAGAAATTAACTTCATATTGGTGATAAAATATATAGAAATTAATAAAGAACAAAGCGTCTAAAATTCAACCTTCTAGGGATTTTTGGGAAGTGCATGGATATAAAAAAAACTATTGAAGTTTTGCGCCTGTCCTCCGCTGTTATATGCACGATAGGCGTCCGAAATTAAGATCATATCGCCGGAACGGCTAATATCGGTACTAGAGCATGGGAGATTAGCTGTTTGTTTACATTGGTTGTAATGGTATTTACGTTCATTTCGTTTTGAGTTTTCGAACGTTTATCGTCGTAATTTGTGTTTTTTTTTGGACTTTGTATTTTCCTGTGATATATTGTGTTTGGATTGAGGACAATTTTATCTCTGTTCAACAGTAGATAACCTACCTACATCAAGTTGAAATTTACACTGAGTTTTTATTATTGAACATGAAAATCAATAATAAAATAAAGTAGAGGACGAATAAATTAATTGGTTGTAGGAACTATGTATACCTCATAAAAAGGCTGTATGATAGAACACCTATTTATTTAAAAAATAAAAAACTTTCAAAAGTTTCAAGAAAACATCTCTGACATGTCTACTTTCATTACGAACTGAAGAATTTTTGAGTATAATGGACAAAAGTAAGTACTTACCAGCTAAACTGAAAGAAACAACATGAAATAAAAGAAGAATTAATATGAATACTCTGCTGGAATGGTTTGAACGTGATAAGTTATTATATTTTTTGAATTTTCCTTACGTATAACAGCTATCCTAAAAGTACGGTGGACTTCTGAGAGTATGTTTTTTGATAGAATCTCTGTTTTCCTGATTATATAATTGAATATTTTAGTTTTTACCTAGCTACAGAGTCCACATTTATTTCATATTCTTGATGTTATGATAAACTGTTGGTTGTTTGGTTGTGCAAATAAACATCATTTGTTATTATTATTTTAATAGTATCTCTGGTTGTTACATGAAAGAAAATACAATAATCTAGAATCTCTGGATGATGGCCCAGGTTCAGATTCCGATAAAAGTGGAAGATTTTTCGTTGGAATAGCATTGGACTTCAAAAACTCTACGTTTTCGGTTAGCTGAAAATTGCACATCATTAGTTGGTATAATTCTATATGGAAAAATCCACAAACTTACTGCAGGGAAAATGATTATTCTCAGTAAACTGTAAAGAACAACTCTTATGTTCAGACATTTTTTTTCAATCTTCAAGTTATGAATCCACACCTTTCTTCTGTCCATCATTTCCTTGTTTCCCAACTTTGTTTGGAATACAACTTTGAATTGTCCAGCTTTCGGAAAGGTATGTAAGCTATATTCGGTTTTGTTTTGCCCAATATGAACAATAGAATACACAACAATAGTGATTCATCTCTTCTGAACGTTTGTAAACGATCCAAAATACAATTAAAACTCAACAACTTCTCATATAAAATACACGTAAACAGATGTAAACAAAGCAATCTATCTCCCATGCTCTAGTAATATTTGACACCGGTAGGGGGCGTATCGCTTATTATGTTTTCCCTATAGCAGATTCAACTATTTCATGTTTTTTGGTGGTTTTTGTGGATTTGCTCTCGTCTTTAACTTCTGTTGATTGAGTTGGATGTTAGAGGGTTGAAATTTGGTACGTGGGTTGAGTGGATATTGCTGAAGTGCACCTTGGTTTCCACTGATTTCTTTCATCACCACCAGGGCCGGCCTAAGGGATGTGCGAAGTATGCAGCCGCACACTCAAGCCTTTGGAGGGGCATTAAATTGACCAATTTTTGTAAAAAAAAAATAATAATAAATTTGGAAAATTTTTAGAAACTGATTTAAATATTGGGCAGAAATATTTAAACTATACTCGCCGGCATATCATTGGAAGCTTGGACACTAAACAGCTGTACACTCCCCTCTACACCCCTAGCCCAGCGTCGTTGCCAGTTTGTGGATTGAAAAATTAATTCACACAGCTAAAAATCCCAAGCTTCCAATGATTTGCCACCGACTATAAAAGGAATTTTGTCTTAAAACTATTACAGTTAAAATTCAAGGTAAAACCGAAGATCTACCCGGCTACCCCAATGAGTTCTGAAATACAGTAAGTCTGATGCCCTTGACCAATGTCCAAGGTCAGTAGAACAGTCGTCTCGTGGCGGGACGCGGAAAGTGACTCTGATCTTCCTGCCTCCCTCCCCCTTCCACGGCTTTGCTTTTCTAGCCAATTGGCGTCTGAAATTAAGATATGTTCTGTTGCTTTATTTTCTTTTACCCATGACATATGGAAATTTATCTTAGGTCCGGTCCCGGTGGACGGTGATTCCCGCATTAGCTAGGTATTTATTCTTAGAGTAATTGCAGTATAAGCATAAAAATCATTGCGACGTTACCTAGAGTTAAGCTTTCATTAGTTTATTTGACATAATAGTGGTTATAGTACAAGGAAGAGTACTGAACATATCAAGTCAATCAATAATGAATCAAATTGTCATACATAAATTTAATGTTCTACAAGGCGCAAAAGTGCACAAAAACTGTGTTTTTGGACCTTAAATTTCAAAAAATTCCATACCCCCAGACCCCCGGCAGGGGCATAAAATTTGAGTCTAGCACACTTGCAATTTTCGCCTTAGGCCGGCCCTGATCACCACAAGTTCTATGTTGAAATTTCAAGCGTTTTTGAGGAATTTTCGAGCATTTCGCATGATACCTACAGCCACTCCAAATTTAGTTAGAATTTTTACTTGAATTTGGTTGATATTTGTATTTGGTATCTGGATGTTTCAGATGTTTTTTCTCAGCGCCATCATCTTGATGTAGAAATTTCAGGCTTTTTTGTAGGTTTCAAGATTTGTGCATCTCTTGAGCAGCTCATTCTTTTTTTTGTAGGTAAATTAAAGATGGGGTTTACATACTATCAATACCTACAACATCGGATAAATTCAGTCATGCGATCCTGTTAACTGTCTAGACTCTAGACCGAGACAATGTGCAACGTGCATGGTTTAAATTGGACTATCTCTTGAACGTCTGTCATTTGATTCGAGGAACACTGCATTTTTAATGAAATATAGCTTTTTCGTAAACCCATACTGTTATTTTGATTTAACGGTATTCAGATGACAATTGAAAAGTCAGTGTTAACGGCCACCGGCCGTTATAATTTCATAACGGCCGGCGGCCGTTAAGAAATCACTTGTTGAAATATTTATTTCAAAAGATCATTCTGCCTTGGTCATTCTGAAACCTTGGTCCACAGCGAGTTGGGAGAATAAACTTCTGATTTTCATTTCGCATAGGCTAATAATACATCTTCATTAACCACCTTTACATTCTTGTTTTACGCCACATTTCAAAATTTTTATATTCTTTTTGATATCGCTCTTGAGTTATTTTCGGCAGTTAATCTACACTCGCTGCACTGACGTTGTTTATAAAACTGTCTAACTGTTCCATGACAACAGAGTGCACGACGTTGGGATTTTTCTTTAGAATTGCGAGGTACCGGGTTTTTTCTTTCTTCGGAATCAAAATATAATCTTTCAACGGGATTACGAAAAATTTTTAACGACACACGGCCGATACGCAAATAACGGATTCGGTTAGTTATAATCCGAGGCGCAGCCGAGGATTATAACAATATTCATAACAATATCCAACCTCATCCGTTATTTGCTACATATCGGCCTTGTTACGTTAATAACTATGACAATCCCAAAGATTTTTATGTAGTAACGCTGTACACCGACCAATGAATAATGAAATACAATTTAAAATTTACAGAATAACTTAGAATAGGTGACCATGAAAATGCACTACAGAAAGATTTTCAAAAAGGATACCTATCCTAGACCTAAAGATCTAGTGATTATCCTAGATCGACTGCTCCAGATTTTCAAATCTTCCCATTAACTTATGCATCAGAATACGAACATACTAATAGTAGGTTCATACAGAGTAGACACGGTATCATGATTAATTAATTAGAGAGAATTTGATTCCATAATTCTGAAAGTCCGAAAAAATAAGAATTTGTGAAATTCGAAAGAAGTATTGATTCGAATCAAATAAGACATTATATCACATACGAATTAGTATTTTTGAAGCAATCAATTCAGTGTTTGATATTTTGTAAACGCTTCGTTTGTTGTGCACATGGCAGTGTGCAGTTGTTCAAGCTTTTATGTAGTTTGGATTGTAATGATATTTGATTACCAGTTGCTGGCTTAACGTCCGTCTAGGCACTATGCCAGACAGCATCTTATTTGATGTCATCTCTTCACTGTGGCATAAGATAATTATTGTTTATTTACATAATCTTTTGAAGTTCACCAATTTAATTTTAAATAACAGCTAGAATACTGCCTAATACTTCAGGAAGCAAAAGTAATGTCGGATGCCATGCAGGTTTATTTCTGTACTCTTTGAAGACCACATGTTGAGTTCATTGTGTTGTGACCACAATGAATGTCTAGACTAGGAGTGGGCAAAATATTTTTACGGAGGGCCAGAAAAGTTAATTCAATTTCGAGCGCGGCCGTTCGTTTCAACTAAAAATACACTTTGTTTTGAAAATTTCAATTTCATTACTAACGCTCTCGCGCCAAAAAACTTCCGGCACTGTTGGAACTTCCCCGCACGTTTCTGACCAAACACCGCAACGGCAATAGACTAGCAAAACAGGACACTTTTAGTTTAGATCGCATCCACTACGATATAGTTTTATCTATGTATATGTTAACATCTATGTTTGTCGCCGAGGCTGTTTAAATATGCTTTCGATCACTATAATACTCATACCTAAAAGGAACGTTTGAGGGCCAGATTAAAACCCTTCGCGGGCTGGAGTGCCCGGGCCATACTTTGTTCACCTCTTGTCTAGACTAACAAAAATAACCGCTTAATTTTTTCATGTCACTTAAATGGGCATAATTAAAAATTACGTTGTACGTAATGTAATCAAAATAACGTCGTTACCCTTTCCTCGATTTTCTCGATATATATATATATATATATATATATATATATATATATATATATATATATATATATATATATATATATATATATATATATATATATATATATATATATATATATATATATATATATATATATATATATATATATATATATATATATATATATATATATATATATATATCGATAGGTACTAGAAGAGATTCCCTTATTGGGGGCACGGAGGAGTGTGTTTGTTGCATTTTTCTTTGTTTTCCGTCACTAAACAGACACAGCAACGTGTGCCTGGGTACAGATGTTATATATATATATATATATATATATATATATATATATATATATATATATATATATATATTCGTGGGCTATCTTTTAAATTTTCCATACAGGGGCATAGTACGCAGTGCTAAATATAAATATCACTACTAAACGTTAACCTCCATCTTTAGTTAACCTAAATCCACAGTTTGTGTGCAATACGTATAGTGTGTCAGATACAGCGAATTCTCAAAGTTGATAAGTCATTCGAAAAATGCAACCAATGCGGGAAAATTAGTAATGCAATAATTTTTTACATCTTTGGAAGGCAATTTTATCAACAAGGATGTCTCGCTGAGTTGATATGAGTGCACTATAAACGGCAGTCGCCCAGCAAAACATTGATGATATTTGCAATCTCATCAGAGAAGATCGACATGTGACATATCACGGGATTAAGGCATCAATATAATATAATAAAGGTATTTGGATAAGGATTCGGAGCAGCTGTATATCGACAATGGCAAGGTCTAGACTAGAGCTTTGGAAAAAAATTGTTATGAATAAGGTTAGCAGGAGAAATAGTTGGGAATTGTTTTGAAGTTCGTAATTTGGCGGATAGGAGTCATAACTTTTAAAAAAATCAGAAAATTTATGCTCTCAGGAAGATTGTCGATGAGCTCTAACTTTGAAAACATTTGATAGATTAGGGATTGGGGAATATAGCCTGATTTCATTATAGGGAACATACCCAAACTACATGACCCGTTTAGGGGGGGGCGATGCTCTTCAAAATACTACGATTGGTCACAGGGGCGGGGGTAGGGGTTAGGTTTTTGTCACGTAGTCAATGTCCTCTGGAAATGTGTTCGTTGAACATGATTGAAATAAAAGATAAATGTGAATAAAAGAAAAAAGACTTTTGTTTTAGTAAATTAAGTTCCTGGTACATATGTTTTTTCTTCTTGGCCATATCTTTTTCACCTGTAAATTATAGGTATGCACCTGGCCAATTTTCGATGTTTGTATGGAGTATCTCAGTAACTATAGAAGGTAAAAAAAAATGGAGAGCGCATACTCAATTTCTTTTGTCGAGACAAATTCACTGGCAAAACCCAAAATTCGCTATCTTCTTTAGTTTTCGAGTTATAAACAAAAATTTCATTTTTCCAGTTTAAGACAAGTGTGCATATCATGGTTGTTTGTGAAGTTACGAGATAATAACTTTTACATTCTTTAGGCACTTTTTTCTGTTTAAGACAGTGGTAGAAATGTATTTTTTCAAATGAGAGTAATGGTTGGCTGTGGTTTGGTTGGATCGGATTTTTTCCCCTTTCTAACGATGTATAATATGTCAGGTTGCTTTTGATGTGTGAAGCTTTAATAGCAAGAATATTATTTTAGTTCATTACCTTTTGCGTTTTTTATATGTACCTATTCCATGTGACATCTATGACAGAGCTTGTCCATTTCTTTCCATCATAATATCAATTACCTAACTGATTTAATCGTAAAAGTCAGAATGTCGTACAAAAATTACGAGAAATATGATATGTTAGAAAGCTTTATTCAAAGTAATAACAGTTCTGATATTATATCTGAGATATATTTCAATGGCTACCCAGGAAGAAGACAACATAATAAATCTATTTTCAACTGATTAAAAGAAAATCTAATTAATTGTGAATCATTCCACAAGCCAAGACCAAAATATTAGATATTTACATAATTTTTTTTTATAAGACAGTACAATTATAAACAACAATACAAATTACAATAAATGTTCAAACTTATGTTCATTGTGGTTGATATATAAATTACATCTCTTTATAACATTCTGAACTGCATTATGAATATGAATATTTGAAACTGAATTCACAAAGTATAAAAGTTTCACAAAAAATTAATAACCAACGGTACTACGAAATTTTGAATCAGTAAATTATTGAGGGATTCATGGACAATCCACCCTTAGTTGAGACACATAATCAGTTCTTCCAACATGATGGTTCACCGCCTCATAATATGAGTACCGTTTCAGAATTGTTTAATACTAATTTTGGAAATAACTGGATGATGAATAATATTCCAGTGAGGTCGCCACCACAATCACCTGACTTAAAGCCACTGGATTTTTTCTTTTGAGAATATATAAAAGACAATTATATAAGAAAACCAGTAACAATATAAATGAACATAGACAAAATTTTATAGAATGTGAATTACATTTCAAATATTGATATTGTATATATGCATAATGCAGTTTAGAATATTATATGAAGATAGGTATGTAATTTATGTATCAACCATAAAGAACGTCAGTTCTTCACAACATCTATTGTAATTTGTATTATTTCCTTATAGTTGTAATGTCTTATAAAATTAGATGTAAATCTCTAGATTGTACAGAAAAAAAGTGCCTCAAGAATGTCTCGTAATTTGACAACAACAACCATGATATGCACACTTGTCTGAAAGTCAAACTTTTGTTTATAACTCGAAAATGAAAGACGATTTCAAATTTTTGTTTTCGCCATTAAATTTGACTCTAAAAAAGAAATCGAAAATGTACCCTCCTTTTTTTTGTATCTCCTATAGTTACCGAGATACCCCTTACAAACATCGAAATTTGCCCACCCTGTAGGTACGCGCTCTTATCGTCACGCTGCAAGCGTTGTATTAATAAAGACAAATATGAGCCAAATTATTTTTTTTTTAACTTTCTATCTACAAGAAAATGATTAAAAAACATATTCATGAATTACTACGTGAAAACTAGAGGGGGAGGGAATATACTACGGATGGTCACCGAGGAGGGGGAGATAAAAAGTTGTAAAAAATAGGTCACGTAGTTTGGGTACGTTCCCATAGGTACATTAAATATGTATTGTGCTTTATTTTGTTCCATTATTGTTCGTCCATTGGCCATCAATTATGCTTCAAGACTAGTTGTGAACCAGTCTTACGCCTGGATAAACTGTGAAAGAGAACTCGATGTGATAGGTAAACAATTTTGTGCCGAGCCGAAAAAAACATATAAAAAAACTTGATATGAGGTACTCCAATTTTTAACATTTGCTCCTATAACTCGAGAAAGTATGAGGATAACGCGATGCGTTTTTCACTCAAATGTCGCTAATTTTATGTTGGCGAAAGATCTGTTAAAAATAGTATAGTTGCATTAAACATTTTTCCACAAATCATGAAAATGTGTGATCGCTGCTGATAGCGCCCTCCGGTCTATTGTAATAAGAATATTGAAAAATGCATTAGCCATACGTGGATTGAATTGATGAGGTACGTTTATTCGTTGTTTTTACTTTTTTTCTCAACTAAATCTTCAATAATTTTTTTCTTAAAATAAATTATTTTCTATGTTTCAATTGGGTTTGCTATTTAAACGTGTTTTTTAAAAATATAATTCAATCCGTTACAATCGTATATCGACGCAATGTATTCGCTAGAAAAACACGACCTGTGTGATGGAGCTCTGCTGCGCACGAATTTTTTTACGTAATTGCAGGAGCCAAGATGAGGAAAAGGGTCGCAAGAATCGTGGAACCGTTTCCTACAGCCGAAAGCGGGCTGTATGGCATGTCCCAGCTTTTATACCCCACAACTTATTTCACTCTACGTGAATTTTTTATACATTAATTATAATTTACTACACCTATTCCCCAATTTATTACAGTTGCAAAACTCGAGTTATGAGGTTGTGGTGTAGAATTAGTCTAAGGCTGCACCACACTTATCCCATATTAATTATTTTTGATTCAGAACTTCTCTGTAATTAATTACAATTAATTACAATTAATTACAATTAATTACAATTAATTACAATTAATTACAATTAATTACAATTAATTACAATTAATTACAATTAATTACAATTAATTACAATTAATTACAATTAATTACAATTAATTACAATTAATTACAAATAATTACAATTAATTACAATTAATTAATTACAATTGATTTCAATTAATTACAAACACTTCTGGCTTCATTACAATGCCACAATTCCAAATAGTAGGTAGCGTATCGAAATAATATGACAATGACATATAAACGTATGGATATTATTTTAAAGCTACAGGTAAGTGGAGTGGTGTAATTATTTATAAGAATTTTCACGAGACAGAAAATCATAGAATATTCGAAAATATGCTAGAAATACTGGGTTTTCAATTTATTACAATAGCCCACTCGGTTTTATCGATACAAGAAATGGTTAGAAGGATTAAAGAGATTATAACAAAGAAGCTGCGAGTGAGTGGGGTAGTGTAATAATTGATAAGAATTTCCATGAGACAAAAAATTATAGAATTATCGAAAATATGATAGAAATACAGGGTTTTCCATTTTTACACTACCCCACTCACTTGCAGCTTCTTTGTTATTATTTTTTCAATCCTACTGACCATTTCTTGCATCGATCAAACCGAGTCAGCTATTGTAATAAATTGAAAATCCTATATTTCTATCATATTTTTGAAAATTCTAAGATTTTTTGTCTCGTGAAAATTTTCATCGATAATTATACCACCCCACTTACCTGCAGCTTATTCGTCATTATCATTTTCAACCCTGCTGAATATTTCTAGTATCTATAAAATGAAGTAGGCTATTGTAATAAATGAATATCCTTACGTTTATATGTAATTGTCATATTTTTTCGATGCGCTACGTACTTTAGAATTGTGGCATTGTAATGAGGCCGGAAGTGCTTGTAATTAATTGTAATCAATTGTAATTAATAACAGAAAAGTTCTGAATCAAAAATAATTGACATGGTATGAGTGTGGTGCAGCTTTAGACTAATTCTACACCACACCCTCATAACTAGATTTCTGCAACTGTAATAAATTTGGGAATAGGTGTAATAAATTGTAATTAATGTGTAAAAAAACCACGTAGGGTGAAAAAGTATGTGTGGTATATAAGCTGGTGCACCGTGAGGGACATCTGTATGGCAATGGTTGAGTCCTTTTCCGATCGCAAGTTGCACGTTTTGCGGACGCCGTCAAAAAATATACGTCTTCAAGGCGCGTACGGGTGAAATAAAAACCGATCGTGGAGGCTACGCAATCGCTGAGGCACAGTTTCTTAGAAATAAAGACCTGTATTGAATAATATATGCAATGATTATAGAGGTTTACTCTTTGAGCAATGAACCTCAACAATATGCACACTTAAAAATGTAATGATTTACGGTTAAATTTCATCCAGTGAGAAAACAATACTATAAATAGAACCTTGATTTACAAAATGTAATTTCAAATATTTAAGCATAAAATGTTAACGCACTTTTTAAAATAATACTTGACAAAATAATGTTTGATAAGAGAACATCCATAACATTCAAACTTAAAAATTTAACGAAATGCGGTCGAATTCTTTGTATCTCTTCAGTTACTACAAATCGTACTAAGAATTTGTAGGTAAAAATAACAAAAAAAAAATGAAAAAGAAGACTTTAGTGACGGAGCTCTGCTGCTAACAGTTTTTTTGTTCTTCTTTACGTACAAATTCTTGACCGCCTAATTCAATGTTGATGGACTTAAGGGATGCATAAAAATAGTGCCTTCCATTAACTCAATTCAAGTTAGAAGAGACAAGGAACGATACAATACTGGCAAAACACTCATATATATATATATATATATATATATATATATATATATATATATATATATATATATATATATATATATATATATATATATATATATATATATATAGGGGGAAGTCGGTTTATCAGCAGGCGCAGCGGCTAATGATGCGCAGCATATTAGCAGTAGAAAATGTCAATCATTTATTGGAATTCATACACTTCGTGCCATCTCTTAGAAGATAGTTAAAGTTGCGCAGCCATTTGGGCAATTTCCGCGGCAATCGCGGCTGTCATCGTGTCTGACTACTATTTTGGTTGTTTACTATAACTTTTGTGCGTGCGAAAAGAAGATTGAAAATGTTAATGAGGACATTTTTGTTTGGGTAATTATACTGAAATAATCAACGTGGTTCTAGCTATTGTAGGAGCGATTCATCTAAGGTAAAGAACCTCCAGTTTTATTTTGGTGAATTATTATAAGCATTAGGTCCATATTAGAAAAATCCATATTACTCTCAATTGTTTACTCTTCTACGATCAACCCCTATTTTGCATCGCGATTTTCATTTTTTTATTTTATCCACAGATCCGCAATAGGGCTGCAAGATGGCAATCGAAAATAACAATAGTCGGTTTGAGAAGAGGTCGTAATATATTTTTCATACTCCCAATGATTAACATTTTTGCCGGGTCAGATAGATTGATAAATAGATAGTTTGATAGATAGATAGTTTGATAGATAGATAAATAGATAGACAGATAGAAAGATAGATAACTAGATAAATAGATAGATAGGTAGATATACATCGGCACATAGATGAATAGATAGATAAAAATAATTTATATGGCAGAACGTTTGCCCGGTCAGATAAATTGATAGATAGATATGCAGATAGATAGACAGATAGATAGATAGATAGATTGCACAGGTCCAAGAAAAGAGTTTAGCGAGTCACGTACTAAAAATGGTAAAACTTCTTTATGGTGTCACAAGAAATGAACTTCTGCGATTAGCGTATTCTTATGCAGTAGCTAACAATTTAGCTGTAAAATTATAAAATTTGTAAGCAAAACAAGATTGAATTGCTAGTCATCACACCACATACATCTCATTGCTCGCAGGCTTTAGATTTAGCATTTTATGGTCCACTGAAAGCTATGAAGGATGTGACTGTGATTTAGGTACCTAAATTACAATTTTTTTATATTTTGTTAATGTTCTAACAAATATTATTATGTCTTCTGTAATGCTTCTTGTGATTATACCTGATACACCATACTATATTTACAGATTTCTGGTTGCGCACAGTTACCCTGACTGGTGCGTAAAATTACCCGCATAGGGTGGATAATCATGCGCATTGTCAGTTTATGTCTTATTTCGTTCTCAAGCTCAGAACATATTTTTTTGTGATATTTAATTCGTTGGTGTTATATTATATACAATGAAGAATTTTTATGCCAAAATTCAGAATTCTAGATGCTATATTCAAGAAAACATCAACCCGGCTTCTTAGGTGTGCCGGGTTGATGTTTTCTTGAATATAGCATCTAGAATTCTGAATTATGGCATATATATATATATATATATATATATATATATATATATATATATATATATATATATATATATATACAGGGTGATTTTTAATATGTGTAAATATTTCAACGGTAAAATTTAGAGCTCAAAATATGAAGATTTAACCCAATTTGCTTTTTCAAAATATTTCTTCTTACTGATATACAGGGTGTTTTATTCAGATTATTAAAAATCAATTTGTTCATTACTTTAATGCTGCTTGACATTTCTTCATTATATTTGGCAGTAAGTTAAAGTAGTTTGGGACACATCAAATAATAGTAAAGAAGACATAAAAGTACATAAAAATCAAAAGAATTGAGCAGCCTTATGTTCAACGTTAAATATTTCGAAAAATAGTGGCTCTAGCGTTACGAAAAAATAGTGCCTTATTTACAGACAAAATATTGGGAATCGAAAAATTATACTAAAATGACAATTCTGCCAGTGACGTAGAATTTAGGAAACGAGAACTCTTCATGTACCCCTGCCGTACGCCACTGGTGATAGCGAGAAAGTCTTCTTTACTATTATTTGATGTGTCCCAAACTACTTTAACTTACTGCCAAATATCATAAAGAAATGTCAAGCAGCATTAAAGTAATGAACATAATAAATTTTTAATAATCTAAATAAAACACCCTGTAAATCAGTAAGGAGAAATATTTTGTATAAGCAAATTGGATTAGATCTTCATATTTTGAGCTCAAAATTTTCCTGTTGAAATATTTACACATATTAATGAATCACCCTGTATATGTATATGTATATATATGTGTATTTTTTTTAGCAAGATATATATATATATATATATATATATATATATATATATATATATATATATATATATATATATATATATATATTAATGTGTATTTGCTTATTTTATCAAATTTTGATTATAATAATTATTATTATATTATCGACTTCATTGAACATTCAACGTTTCGTCACGAAATCGTGACTTACTCAAAACTTTTGAGGGATTGAAATTAATTTGGCGTTGATATATTTTTCCATATATATATATATATATATATATATATATATATATATATATATATATATATATATATATATATAGGTGATATCAGACATCAAACAAATTTTTTGAATCGTGAACCAGGACATCTAAAACGGATTTGAAAACCCATCTCACTCTTGATTCTCGATACAGTGTATTATTTTCGAGTAAATTACGACTAAAAACTCACAAGAAATTGATCCATAATGTATTTTTCCACAAAATTCGAATCTAACACATTTGACAATGGGAGGTAGGTAGGTACATACTGAAGTGTTTTCAATCTTATTGGTAATATCGACAATTGCGTTTTGCCAATATACTGACTCAATACATGAGCAAATAATAATAATTACCTACCTGATAATGAATAAGATACATGTGCTTTTCTTATCAATATACGCAATTGACATATTTCTATTTGAGCTATTCATTTGCTTGAAGGAGCTAACTTGATAATGACCCTCGTTATAAATCGCTTACTTTTAATATCAATTGCTGTATGGATTTAGTGGTCGTGTAGTGTATGTTCAGAGCAGAAATGCCATCTAAAAAAGTGTTTTACATTAGGCCACACAGAAAAGTGGAGCGTGGTGATGTTATATTCCCCCATCTTCTGTGAGTAAAGTTCTATATAAGTTATGCTTTATGTAATATATCAATGCACAAGCTCACCCGACAGACGTTGTCCTGTCAGAATAATTTTCTAATTCTAATTTCCCGCGCAATTATCATAATTTTTTCATATGAACCTTCTGACAATAAAAACACAACAAAAAAAGAATTAGTGAAATCGAATCGGTCTAGCCGTTCAAGCGTGATGGCGTGACCAAGGGAAATAAGGATTCATTTATATATATATATATATATATATATATATATATATATATATATATATATATATATATTTATATATATATATATATATATATATATATATATATATATATATATATATTTATTTATTTATATATATATATATATTTATATATATATATATATATTATATATATATATATATATATTTATATATATATATATATATGTATATATATATATATATATATATATATAAATATATATATATTTATATATATACTTGAAAATTCTTAAATTTCTTGAACCGTTTCACTATATTCTAGGACATTGAATTTTTCTTGGGAATATTGGTTCAGCATTGGTAGTTAAAACTCCATAAATTTTTCGTTTATACTATATTAAAACGTTTCGACCAACATATGTAGTCTTCTTCAGTTAGGAATTACTTTAATCTACGGGAACAGAAAAATTGCACTTTTGAAATTACGGACAGGTGATTGTTTCTTTGAAAAAACTTACCAAAAAAGGAAATCTCCACTATGACATTTACATTTTTCTAAAAAATTTTTCTCAAACGGACACGACAAATATACGAAACCTTCACAAATACTTAACATTAATATAAATCAGTAAAATTCTTTTCATTGGCACCTTCGTTGCTTCATCACGTCTCTATTGTAACTGACATCAAACTGTTCGGTTCGCATGTGGTATGTATGTTTTTTGCGACTTCATTTGTTTATTATTTATTATGTGTTTTGATTACATTATTGAGGACTGTTATTTTTCTTTTCGTTTTAACAAATTTTCTAGAGTAGGTTAAAATATATTTGATTCAGATTTTTTATATCGGTCTTCTCATTAATAGAGTTTGGATCCTTTTTAATATGTACCATTTCGAGAAATTCTCTCTTTTTTTTATTCGATCCGGTAGTCAGAATTTTTGTCTCATCGAAATTGAATTTATGTTTTTTTTCCTCTTCGTGATTCGTCAACTACCAATGCTGAACCAATATTCCCAAGAAAAATTCAATGTCCTAGTTTATATATATATATATATATATATATATATATATATATATATATATATATATATATATATATATATATATGTATATATATATATATATATATATATATATATATATATATATACGAGGTATGGCAATTAGAAACCCGTAATCGAGCTCAGAAGGGCTGCTTAATTAACTTTCAGCTAAATATTGTCAATAATCCTTCACAGTAGTCTCCTTGGAGTTCCACGCACCGCTTCCTCCTCCGCTCCCACGCCTCGAAGCACCCACGGTAGTCGTCTTCAGTTAGGGTGTTCAGCGCCACCGTCGCAGCTTCTTTCGCCTCCTGTACACCGCCGTGGTGGGTCCCCTTCAGGTACTGCTTCATCTTTGGGAATAGGAAGAAGTCGCAGGGAGCGAGGTCGGGGCTGTAGGGGGGGTGCGGCAACGTTGCGATGCTTTTTTTGGCTAAAAACTCGCGAATTCGTATCGACGAATGTGCAGGTGCATTGTCATGATGCAAGAGCCAACCATTCTCCGCGCGTTCGGGCCTCACGCGGACACTACGTGCCCTCCGCCGCTCAAGGACACCTTGGTAGTACAGTCCGGTCACTGTTTGTCCCTCTGGAACGTATTCCCGATGAATTACGCCTTTGATATCAAAGAAAATTACGAGCATGGACTTCATTTTCGATTTGGACATCCTGGCTTTCTTCGGGTTCCCCCCCGCGTTCCACCCACTGCTGACTCTGTCTACGCGTTTCGGGATCGTACTCGAATATCCAAGATTCATCTCCGGTTACCACAGTACTCATCCAGTCCCTCCCATCTGTCTCAATTTTCTCTAAAAGGTCACTGCAGATGGACATTCGAAGGTGTTTTTGGTCCAACGTGAGCATTTTCGGCACCATCTTTGCACAAATCTTTCTCATGTCTAGCTCCTCGTGTAAAATCTGCCTAATGGTTTCCTTATTGATGTTTAACTTGTAGGACAACTCTCGGAGTGTTAACCGACGGTCTGATGTTACCAACGTGCGGATACGATCGACATTGGTGGGGGTACGAGAGATGACGGCTGCGCCCGGCCTCGGATCGTCCTCTATCGAAACACGTCCCTCCCTGAACCGCTTTGCCCACTCGAACACGGCAGTTTTCGACAGAGAATCATCTCCATACACGTCTTCAAGTTTACGAAAGATTTCCGCGGAGGTTTCGTTTGTTTTAACCAAAAATTCGATAACCGCGCGTTGCCTCTTAATTAGGTCACTCATTTTCGCGACGTATAGAAAAAACCTTGCTTTACAAAAACACGCGGGAAACACAAACTAAACGTGATACCGCGTTCAATTTAACTGGTACTACTGAAGAGTCCCCTCTTTCGAACGAGACCAGAACGCGCCGGCTGGTGTGTTTAGTTCGGGAGATATCGGCCGATTCCGGGTTTCAAATTGCCATACCTCGTATATTTGGGTGGTTCATCTCAGACATAATTTTGAATTTTTTCACATACAAAATCAGTATGGCTGACTTCCGGTTTCACAGAAAACGATATAAAAATCAAAAATTATTTTATACATATTCTAATTCTGATTCAAAATATCGCCTGAAGTAATTATTTTTCAAAAAATTCATTTTCGTGAAGTTTGTTAACAATTAAATTCTTTTTCGAACCAAAACATACATGGGCCACCCTGTATATCAAAAAGCTCCTTCAAATTCCTTGAAAATGATTCACACATTAGTTTTCTCAATTCCTAAATAACGAAGTAATTATTAAAAATCTTATTCTTATTAGTTCCCTTCGCTCTGCGACCGACCCTGTTAACGAAATATGAAAAAAAAATTTGACAGATGGAATGTATGTATTTGAAGCCTCTGAATTAAAATATGTAAAAATATAGAGTGTTCCATTTGAATTTTTTATTTTTATATCGTTTTCTGTGAAACCGGAAGTCAGCCATATTGATTTTGTATGTGAAAAAACTCAAAATTATGTCTGAGATAAACCACCCAAATTGCAATAAAATCGAAGAACCCATTAAAAAGTTATAGGGGTGGCCCATCACTCATTTACACCCGGTATATATATATATATATATATATATATATATATATATATATATATATATATATATATATATATATATATATATATATATATATATATATATATATATATATATATATTATACCTAGTTATTAGTTTATCTGCTATGACTATTCACTTATGCACTAACGACAATTAGAATGTTTTGTAGTTTTCTTGTTGTTCCACTACATATTAATGCAATTAAGTGGATGTCCAACTCTTATATTAATGCATACATGAGAACGAAATATAGAATTAATGGTTATTATGTCAAAATTTGACAAATATAACGAATTATTCTGGAAAATCCTTCATGAGGTCATAGAGCAATAGTCCATACTTGAAATTATTAACCATAAAATCAATTACATTCACTAATAAACATGTTTACGATAATTGTTTTTGCTTCTTCAGCTTTTTTAAGTTTTTGCGAATTGAAAAACAAGTTTGATGTCATGGTGAAAATTATATTTATACCGTGAAAAATAAACAACTTAACGCTATGAAACAAATCACCTAATATCGCAGAAAAGTTAATGAGATATTGCAGTAAAATAGATGCAAAATGCAGAGTCTGATGCGGAAACTTCGAGCTACGCGTACAGATCACTAACTTTTGATCAAAGGTATACTTAAATCAAAAGATATACAAGAAAGTATAACCTTTCACTTTTTCCGAAAGTTGCTCATAAGAAAAGTGCGAAATAAAATATTCTCAGCTAAATTTTGTTTGCTTTTCGTAAAACTGAAGTGCTCTAGATATATAGACAAAAAAAAGTATTTTTAGCTATATTTTGAGCTTGAATATGCGAAACCTTTATGGCAAACTTCAATTTCTCTTGTATCCTAACAAAATGCGCAGCATTTTTCTGCACCCATAAAAGTAGAGTTGTTTTGGACCTTAGTTAGGGTCGACCCAGGTGACCTTCCGGCAAACGCACCTTTTTTCGTCCTTCTAAATAGAAGTCATTTCCTATCTAACGATACTAAAAACTTCTTGATAAAGGGTAGTTACCCTGGTGAATATTGCCAAAGCAGGGAAAAGAATCGTGGGTCAAAGAAAAATGTATTCTTTGGAGGGTCTCATGCCCAAAGGAATAGTTGGACCTCCAAGTGTTGTTCATCGTTAGAAAGGTCTTGTTTAAACCTATCCAACGTGCGTTTACCATTAGAATAGCATTAGAAATAGGGGCCCTACCATAACAATCACTGCTCGATTGTTATGGTTTTTTCGAATACAAAAAACTTCTCGCTGAATTTAAATTTCGAAAATAAAAAAAGCTTTGTCACGTTGTCCATGAAACAAAATCATAAATTTAATCCGGATTTTTTTCAATAACTTCAAAATACTTGAAGCGAAATACAATACTCTTTCTGATAGGAAGTTTTACGCAATACAGTGAGTTATTTTCGTTCTTCAAAGTAATCGATTTTATATTCAATGTCACTAATGGCAGTAACGTTTTTGTTGAATGGATGATAATAAATTTTTATTTATCACCATGGAAAATAACTCTATTAGCTACCCAAATTCAAATTTTCATAAAGAAATTTTCATGTCATAAATAGTCCTTCAGAATAATTGAATGTTATCAAATAGTTTGTGAAAAGAGGTGGTAAGGAAACTTTGAGTAAAATGTTATAATTTAGTAAAGGTTTAGCAGGAAAGGAGTTGTACTTCACATCCTCAGGAATGATAACATTCACTTGAGTCACTTTTACATGCTCAACTAATTGTCACTTAATCTTTTATTAAAGTAATTGGCTATTGGATAAACTCTAGTTACTGTTATACAGTGTCCCATTTTAAATTATCCCTTCACATTATCTGATGAGATGCATAATTTGAATTGTTAAAAAATGTTAATAACCTCTGGTATATATTATACTATCTCGTATTTAATATACTATAAATTATTATTTATTTCCTCTGGTCTGGTTTAAAATATGCTATTTTGTTTTTCATTTCATATTCATTTTGAATTAATAACATTCTTCTCGAAATTTTAACTAGTATTATTTCTTAACTCATTTATATTGTGAATCTTTTTCATTCATCACAAAAATAATTTGATGATATTGAAACTATTACACGACTCGACAAAAGTTTTGTCCTAAAGTTTATTTTATGATTTTCCGGTTAATTATGCATCAAAACGAAAAGAAAATACCATTTTTCCATAAAAAGTTTGCTTTCGAAAAAATTTTTACGAAGTTGTAGGAAGCAAAAGTTGAAGCTAGTTTTTTTTTCTGTTGGTCCGAAAATTAGACAGATTTTTGTCGATGAAAAATTTCCAAACTTGCTTAATAGGTTTCAAAAACCAAGTTAGAGTAGTTTTAAAGCAGAGGTCTCTGGATTTTCAGAAAATAACAAAGCTGAAAACTACCAAAAGCTAATTGCAAATATGTTAAAAAATTTAAGACCGTAGGTTAATATTAAAAATACATATGTTATTAAAAATAAATATGCTGCATGCATATTCATTCAGACAAATTGAAAAATAACATGGTAGCGCACTCAAAAGAGCAAGGAGAACGTTTCCATCAAGATATTTTATTATGAACTTCGTACAGCGTTATCTTGGCCAATACAATGAAAATATGATGGAAGACTATATTTGGGGATTACTGAGAAAAAGTAGTTATACACATAAAAAAAAACTAATACCTACTGTGCACTTTTAAATAATTTTCCACTTTGTAAATTATTTTGATAGTCAAAATGAATAAAAATGATATATACATTATATTGGTATTGTGTTATGACTAAATTAAAATTGAAATCACAGATTTTAAGGAATATCGTTCAAACGTTCTCCTGTATACAAAAGCAAACTTTTTCTTGCCAATATTTTTTTTTTGGTTCAACTTTGATCCAATCTACCGAAATTTCATACTTAAATGAGAGAAAAATAGCTTTATTGTCCTATAAAATTACAAAATTTTGTCGACAAAGCACATACCTATAAAAAATTAAAAATAAAATTTAACAATGATAACTAATCAAACAAAACACACTTTCAATCGTTGAACAAAACAAGAGTCTATCAAATAGAAGAACAAAATAGAAAAACATTTATCAGTCAATTATGTATAAACATATTTTAAGAATCAACATATTTGTCAACTATTTATACAGATATAAAATTTTGTATATTACAAAAAAAACAAACATTAATATAATATGTTGCTACTAAATGTGGATCTCAAGGGTCTATGTTACATTGTGAAATTCAGTGACAGAATAAAATTCTGCTACTGAGTAAAATGGTCTCTCCAAAAGAAAAGCCTTAGTCGAACTTCGGAACTTTTTGTACGTACTCAAGGATTTTAGCTGCAATGGTAGATGATTGTATAACTTTCCGGCATTGTAGGTAAAGGAGTTTTTTGTTAAGACGGAGGTGGGCGTTATTAAATATCGGTATCTGAATGTCAATGTCAAATTCTGTGTTATGTGTTATGTATTATGCATAAATCGCCTCTCAAAGTTGAAATATTCAAATGAATAATATCACCTTTTCCAAGTGCTTTTGAATATGGCAGAAATCATATAGTCGAATATTTATGGAATTATAAATTCTATATACCGATGTGTTGCGAAACTAAAAAAATCAAATTTTCCTGTAATTATGTTTAAAATCATATCAGTTTCTTATCACTGATTAAAATTGCAATCCAATGTTATCGAAGGTTGTTGAAACTAATGCTTTGTCAACTTTATTCACAACAAGTACCTTCTGTTAATACACTTAAAACTAGAACTTCATCGCGATCTTTTGTATAATTGTCTATGTTTTGTTTGAGATGAATTTAATCAGTTCATTATTTCAAATTGTTGTCTGATTCAATATTTGATTTACTTTCTTACTCGCGAAAAGAATTATTTTTTTATTTTTCATACGTAAAAAGAATCATCGTATCTACATGAATAACAGATGACTTAAATATATACACATATATATATATATATATATATATATATATATATATATATATATATATATATATATATATATTATATATATATATAATATATATATATATATACAGGGTGTACCATATCCTACGACAAACTATATATATATGTTATTTTGAGAGATATATGAGAGATATCATTAAATGTTCAAAATAAAAAATAGTAGATGTCTTTAAGGTCCATATTTTGAAATCATCTCGAACTATACAGAGTGTTGGATAACTCCGTTACAAACTAAACATATGATTTTTTGAATGAGAACCCCTGTATATTATACCGAATTCGTATTGCTCACATTTTTTTCAATCTTTCAATATAAGGTTTTGCTACGTTATACAGAGTCCTTCAAAAGTTATGGATACGTTTATGTGAAAATCGTAGGTAAATTATCGCTCTGTGGCTTATTGTACGTTGAAGAAAATATAATGCAATATCTCCGTATTCTAATAAATTTTAATTATGTTCCATTTTGTATACAGGGTGGATGGAAACTCGTACCTTTCATTTTCTCTCTTCTTTCAAATCGAACATCCTGTATTTTATAGCACACATAGAATCTTCTATTACGTAACTTTAATTCTGGTCAAGCATTCCCTATACCCAAAGTTTATAAAAACAGAGTTAGTAATATTTATCGTAAACCATAATTATTAACCTTTTATGTGGACGCAATAAACGTTGAATCTAACAAAAAATCCTAAATAATAATAAATTTTAATAAACGATTTATGCCCAACAAAACAAGTCACAAAAAGTATGATCCTAACCGTAATAATGAACTAAATGTTCAAAGTTTCCACCGTTTACACCAATGTCAACGCTTACTGAGAAAATGTAATACTTTACAGCATTGCATTGATGTTAACGGCGAAAACTTTGAACATTTAGTTTAATACTAGTGAGAGGCTCCCCCGCCTATTGAATAGATCCGTGAAAACTATAGATCGATGAAAATATAGTTTCCCGAACCACGATGAGTGCAAAGCCGGTCCCTGCCTCTGTCGAACGGTACGCGACGCGTCAAGTGCTGAGCTCGTCCCTGTCTCTGTCGAACGGGCGCGCCATCTGCTCGCTGTCAATTTCGATTTCGTGCGGTATCGGCTAGATGCTACGACCTCATTGGGACTCGCCGTGCCGAAACTTCTCGATAGAATTCAACCCGTCCAACTATCGGCTCCAAAGGCGGTCACGTGAATTCAAGTCCATGTGACGCGAAAATAGTTCTTAAGCGTCGATAATGCAGCCGTTTTCGCGAATTTCGGAGAAACGTCAAACTTTAAACGTTCGATATCGAAGATCGGCGTCTCGGATATAGGCGAGACGTAGCCTAAGCACTACGGAAAGGACGTGGGCGATCTCGGCTTCATAAGTTTGCCAAAATGCGGCCTTCGGCCGCCTGCATTTTGGGAAGTCGAATTTGACAAACCAATTATTTATTTAGTATTATAATAATATTATAATAATATTACGCTTAGGAGCATACTTTTGGTGACTTGTTTTGTTGAGAATAAATTTAAAATTTATTATTATTTAGGATTTTTTGTTACATTCAACGTTTATTGCTCTCACATAATAGGTTAAAAATTATGGTTTACAATAAATATTACAAAATAACTCTGTTTTTATAAACTTTGGGTATAGGGAATGCTTGACAAAAATTAAAGTTACATAATAAAACATTCCATTTGTGCTATAAAATACAGGGTGTTTCATTTGATAGAGGAGAGAAAATGAAAGGTTCGAGTTTCCGTCCACCCTGTACACAAAATGGAAAATAATTAAAATTCAATAGAATACAGAGATATTGCATCATATTATGAAACTCTGTTAGGCTGAATAAATTTTTTTTCTTTAACGTTCAATAAGCTACAGAGCGATGATTTACCTACAATTTTCACATAAACGTGTCCATAACGTTTGAAGTACTCTGTATAACGCAGCAAAACCTTATATCGAAAACTTTAAAAAAATGTGAGCAATCCGAATTTGGTATAATATACAGAGGTCTTCATTTAAAAAATTATATGTTTAGTTTGTAACGGAGTTATGCAACACAGTTCGAGATAATTTCAAAATATGGACCTTAAAGACATCTACTATTTCTGTTGAAAACATTTTTCGATATCTCTTAAAATAACCCATATACCAAAGTTTGTCGCAAGATTGGTACACCCTGTATACGTGTGCAAAATTATTTTTTCTAGTTAAATTTAAATTTGAACTGCTTCATTTACTGTATTTCGTTCATACACTATTAGCCTTGTTCATTATTGGTTTCCTTATTTTTCTTTGAATATAGGCTATATAGGTTTCGAAATTCTGGAAAATTATTAACATGATTCTCCTGTGGCATTCAATAACCTGAATTTGATTTTTTTCCCAATGATAATTGGGAGCTATCCATGAATTACGTCAATTTAATAGTTTTTGGAGCCCCTCTAGCTTGCTACTGGTGATCACATTTGTATGACGGCACATATTTTGCAAATTTAAATTGAGAAATTATTAAATTGAAACGGTCCTTTCAAAATTTTTCATGTATTTCCATTCACAATCTTTTTTTTCATAAAATCAACAATAAATCGAAGATTCTCGAGAATTCATAACATAACCTCAAACACGTTATTGGTCTATAGGCGACCATAGATATAGCGAACGTGAGTGAACTAGCTAGGCTGCCACGTGCCGGAAAGTGATACAAACAAAATTGATCCTTTTTCATTAGAGTTGAAGTTTAGAGTTTTAATACTTTAGATTAATACATATGACGACACGAATGATGTCAGATATTTTTTTTTGAAAACGTTTATTACATAAAATTCACAGGATACCATATCGTCAACAACTTTCTAAACAGTGTATCAAACACTGGTATCGGAATTAACAACAAATATAACTTCCCTACCTAACAATATATTTTTGCTTCTTCCACCTTCTTAAAGTGTTAGGTAATTTTGGATGGCCCCTTGTTTGTGTATTTCTGAATAGGTTAGTTACTTCGATAAACATAATTATGTAATTCACAAATTTGAGATGATGAGATCTAAAATATATTCGTCATTTTCATTTATCTATATCAACGAAAATTCCAACAAATAGAAATGACTGTCTAGACAAATCAAATTTTTTCATAATCACATATGATCACAGGATATAAACTGAATGATATGGGCAAATCTCAATTGATAATTATCTATAACAGTTCTATATAGCTAACATCCTCAAGTGGAAAGTTATGATGTTTTTGTATCCTATGCAAAGTTGTTATTTCTAAGTCTCTTGTTTCAATTTTTTTCTTTGATATTGTCATGAGTCAAAATTACTGCTGCTCTCTCCAGCGAATTTTTTTATGGTGTAATTACTTATTTTTCTCATAAAACGTTCAATTACTTTGTAATTTCTTCACAATACTTTATGTAACATTTTCAGTTACTCTGTTCTTTTGCTTGTTTATTAATCTTTTCATTGTGACATTTAAAAGCTCAAATGACTTTTATCAACCTTCAATCAGTATTCGTATAAACAAAGTTGAGGTAAAGTAGAATGCGTCACCGCTTATCGTTTGTATCCCATGGAGTATAATAAGTTAGTCAATATGAAATCAATTTGATGAATAAATAAAAATCTTATACATCTAGGTAGGTGGGGTCAAAAGAAAACAATAGAAACAAAGAATCCACGAAAGGGCATCTCCCTAACATCAACACAACCCACGTAAAAATTGTCAACCCTGTAACTCATTTTGGAGGAACTGTGGAGGTAAGCAAAACAATGAAATCTTCGAAAAATATGTAATCGCAAGATTAGAATGAAAAGAGTTTGAACCCCCAAAATATCGCATCTCAACTCAATCCACGTATCAAATTGCATAACTCAAATTGTAGAAACTGTGGTGGTGAGCAAAACCTCAAAAACTACGAAAAAAAAAGAAATCAGTACCTACATAAAAACAAAGGCGGATAAAAAAAGTTTACTGGTCCGGAAGGCACGTTCCTAACATCACTGAATCTTTCAGAAAAGACTCAAAAGGATTATACTCGTACTATAAAAATTCAATGAATAACACTCCATCTTTAACACCATAGTATCATAATTGTTAAATACACAGACAGGCATTTTATAGTCACCATCAATCGTTTACGCACATTCCACAGCCTTTTCGGTAAACACATGTTTCGCATAACCTTGAGACAAAATCCCTTATGCCAATGTGGAGAAGAATAAACACTGGAACACATCTTCATGCTATGTCCCTTGTTTGATCATAATAGAAGAGAATTATTCACTGGAATTTATGGATGCCTGAAATCAGGCCCCATAAATTGGGATACAATAATTGCTAGTAATGACATGAACATATATCTGAGGATCTACGATTTCCTGAAGAAGACCAATTTAAGAATATAAATAAACATACTTACATCACTTCAATCGGACCTTCTTGACGTGAAATAACCTTTGGTAGCTCCTGAGTCGCAGAGAAGCTTCACTAATTTCTGATCAAATTATTTGTATACTAATTCACATTGTTGCTGAGCGTATGTTCTAATAGAACGAGCTCATTAGGAGACCCCACTAGAGTGGAGGCCTCTACATAATAAAAAAAAAAATCATTGACGTATACCTAGATTTTCAACCCTCTAACTTAGTTTGAACAGGGTTTGGAGGTAAGAGACCTAGTTAACCGCTTATTCACCTCTCATCCACTCCCTTGCCCAAAATTTAATAGTTAAGTTCTGCATCAAAAAACACCCAGGTGCCAAATGTCAATTGATTTGGTTTTATGAGGGATCCCATAAACCCTAGAAAGCTAAATATACTTTTTATAATTAATTCCCCCATCTTTTGCCACCGGTTTGAAAATTTTACGCTTCTCTTCCAAAAGATGAAGGTATCAAGATTTTGATTAAATGTACCCAAATATTGATAGTTTTTTTCTACGTCAAGAACAACCCAAATGCCCAATTTCAATTCAGTTGATGGGAGCCTCTGCAAATTACAATAATATATGCCGGGAAAAATGTATATACCTAAAGGTATATAGGTATATATAAATATATACATTTATATATATATATATATATATATATATATATATATTATATATATATATATATATATATATATATATATATATATATATATATTATATATATATATATATATATATATATATATATATACATATATATATTATATATACATATTATAATATATATATATACATAAATATATATATATATATATAAATATATACATATATATATATATATATATATATATATATATATATATATATATTTATTTATATCATATATAACATGAAAACTTGAAAAGTAGAGTTCCTATTTTCCCTCTTTTTTGATCCCAACCGCTAAGTCAATTTGGAAGTGCTTTAGAGATTAACAAAATCTTAAAACCCACACATACAAAAATCAAATCTCTACACTCAAATGGTGGCAATTGAAAAAGAAAGTTGAAATCAACTTAAAAGGCATCTCCCTAACCTCCACCCAATCCACATACGTTTTACATATAATTTCAACGATCTACCATAATATGGTGAAGCTGTTGAAGTGTGCAAAACCTCTTAAACCGCGAAAAATTAAAATATCTACATGCATGTTTCGAAGGCTTGAAAAAAAGTTTATACATCTAAAAGGCACTTTCCTCAAACTTACTTGAAAATTTCTCTAACCCAACTTGGACCGGATTTGGAGTTTAACAAATCCTTAACAACCTGTTTATATTCCTCCTTGTACGCTCCAAAGAGACCAATTTTGGATATTTCGTTCATAATTGATTTTCACTATTTTGCCATCAGATTGAAACATTTCCTCTCACCCATCTTGACCAAATTTAGAAAATGTCAAAATTTGAACTAATTTATCCTATTTATTTTTTTATAATTTATCCTATTTTTTAATTTATCCTATTTATTTTATTATATTTTTGATAGTTCCGTTCTGCCTCGGAAACAGTTTAAGGCTTTTGCTGACGACTTTGAGATTTACAAGATCATAGCTAATCATGGTGACTGTCAGTCTTTGCAAGATGGGCTAAATTTGTTCTCTGCTTGGTGTGCCGAGAATGGCTTAACATTAAATATAAATAAGTGTAATGTCATCACATTTTCCAGAATAAAAAAACCAATTCTTTTTGGCTATTCTGTTGACTCTGTGGAGTTGGAGAGAAAACCTTAGTAAAAGATCATGGAGTCTGGTTGGAGAGTGATCTATCATTCACCACGCATATTGAAAAAATTACTAATAAAGCAATGAGATTGCTGGGGTTTGTATTCAGAACTCTTATAGCGTTCTCCATTGGTAAAACCGGTGCGGCACTGAAACTCGATTAGTTCTGTCACAAAACTGCCCTAGGGCAGTCCCAATGGATCACAAATTTTATAAATTCCAACAGCTGTTTGTTTTTTGAGGTTATGTTAGTTAAGTTCCGCTTTTTATTTTTAATCGTAAAATTGAAGTTTTTGTTTGTTTATGAAATGTAAAAAAATTACCCAAGAAATAAACCTTCAATTTGAAATTAATAACGAATTAGTAACCCTTTGTGTCCCTATTGATGACTGGGATGGGATACGCTTTTTAAGTTGACAACTGAGTATTTTTATTTAAATTTTTTCTGGCCAGACTGCTTCTTGAGAGAGTGTGCTTTGATTACAGATTACGATGAATTTACCTGTTCTTACATTATTGATTTAATAAATAATGGTATGGTTTCATTGAAAGAACCTCTACCAAATATTTATAGAATGGAAGGTTTTGACAGGTAGGTTGTATGCTAAGGTAACCATGCAGTCAGTAATTCACCTTGTATAAAGTGTATTGATTCACTGATTAAGATTTTTTTCTAATTTTGATCTGTAAAACTTTATATAAGTAATTATAAAATGCAAGATCTTTCCTATAAGGTGATGAAATTAACTATTATTATATGTTAGCTGAAAAAACTGGCAAAACAACTAATTAATTTTATAACTCTTGAAGTACATACATTTATTCTCTAAAAATTGGTTCAAGTGACTATATAAAGTTTAAATCATTCAATAACAATTTTCTGGATTATTTTCACACAACAAAATATATATTCCATTATATTTAACCGTCACGAAGCAGTACAGGAATAATTTTTTATTAGATCATGGTAAAACTTTATAAAATTATTAATTTAAAATTCTCAATAGTAAGTATTCTGTTATTCATTCAAATCAAATAACTGCACTGACCCCGGCACGAGCTCTCGTACCTCGTGCCAAAAAACATGCACTCAGTTCAATTTCTATTGCCCTAGTTTCCCAATGGATCAAGAACCCTCACACTAAGCTTACCAATGGATCATAAAAATTGCACTCAGTGCGCACTAGTTCTACCAATGGAGAACGCTATTAGTGAGATTGATAATGTGTTTGTTTTGAGGTATGTTTATTGTGCACTAGTGCGTTCAGTGCTTGAGTATGCCAGTTCAGTTTGGCAACCTTACTATGCTATTCACAAAGATAGTTTAGAGAGAGTACAGAAAAAAAATTTTAAGAAGGGTTGGACTTAAGATGGGTATCCCATATGAGCAAATTGATTGCTGTGATCTAATGAAATTACTAAAACTCACTACCCTTGAAAATAGAAGAAAATTCTTCGATGTTTGTACTCTCTTTAAGATTTTTAATAATGTAATTGATGCTCCAGACCCTCTTGCAGAGATTGGCTTTCATATTCCATCTAGGGATTCACGAAGTAGGGAACTATTTAGCCTATTATTTCACAGAACTAATTATGGCACTAATATGCCTATAGATCGAATGTGTAAAATTGCTAACTTTGTGATGCACGAAAATAAGAGTGTTGATATTTTTAACTGTAAATACAATGTTTTCTGTAGGCAAGTTAAAAAAGTTTCATTTGGCTAACTTATTGATTTGATTAGTATTGTTGTTTTAATCTTAGTTTAATATTTTAATACTTTAGATGTTTAAGAATAATATGACAGACTACCATCTGGACATATCGTGATCTGAAAATTGTAGATGTAAGATAAAAATCTTCTGTTTTCTTCCTAACAATTTTATTTAGATAATATGTCTGTAATATTGATAAAATTTTTACATTTGAATGTTTTATCTGTAACTGCTATATGCGTTAATAAAGATTTTGTATTTTGTATTTTGAAACAACACCATATACTAAATTTACCAGATATTAAAAAAATCTTGAAAATTGGGGACTCCAATTATCAAAATCAAAATGGATATGAAAATCACTCCTGACCACTGTCGACTTTCGATATAATGCAATAGTTTGTTATTTTCGGGGAAATACGACTGCAAAGTGAATGACTGTTAACTTATATTTCCATGTTTTCTGCAACTCGTGCGTGCGTAGATTATCTTGAAAATTTTAATCTCACGCCGGGTTCAAACGAAAAGGATTGCAGCCAAGTCTAATTATAGTTGATGTGATGATATATTCATACGCTTGTGAGTAGATTTCAGAAAATCTATATAAGCGACACTGTTACAAAAGTATTTGTATACTGTCACGAGTTTTGTTAATATATTTATATAAACGATGATATAAAATTTTCCATTGCGGAGCGAGTAATTGATGCAAGGGCAATTTGTGATAATCACTTCGTTGAGGGAACTAAAGAATACCGTCTTTTTGAGCAAGAATTTTTGATATTGTTACAAATAGATGATACATTCATTATGTTCAGAGAAACAGACAGCGCTGCCAATTTTTAAATTTCATCAAGAATTTGAATTGAATAGATCAATTAAATTTTGATCTCAAAAGTTACTTTCAACAATAGCTACTCATCAATTAATCTATGAAAGGATATGTACATTGACTTTTGAATTTACCTTTCAATATTAGTATTATTGTTGAACGTGTTTCATTTTGATGATTGATACTATAATTGAATATATGACACAGCTTTTCACCACACTGTGGCTTCATCAGATATAACTGAATAGAAAAATGTTGGTATTATTATTGGTAGGTAGGTAATCCATCGAGAAAAATTACACAAATTACATAAAATATTGAATATATTCAATAGGGTTCATTTGCTCATTCAATAAGGTTGAAAATTCTTATACCTATTTATTTCTAGGGCTTCCCAAAAGACCAATTTCAACCCTCTAGTCTCTCTATTTAAAATGTAGGCATGTATGACTCTCATATAATAAACTATTGGAATAAATAGAATATAATATATATATATACATATATATATATATATATATATATATATATATATATATATATATATATATATATATATATATATATGAAAAACTTGGTTCACGGAATGAACCGCGTAAAAGATTTGAAAAATCTCGACGTTTCGGCTCCTTTTGCGAAGCCATCTTCACGAGAATTAGAAGGGAAATAATTCAGACTCGTGGCCTCAATCTGCCTACTCCACGAATCGAATTAGAAGGAATCATAAAACAATACGATTGCGTGGTCTCAACCTGCCTACTCCACTAACCGTACTGCTTCCTGTCAACTCTGAAATCTCAACCTGCCTACTCTTCAGAGTCAACTGACGGGCCGATCGTCGCGTGGCCGTATTTATAGGGGAAGGGGGCGGGTACTCACGCTCATCAGTGCGGGATGCACTCTGATTGGGTGTGACATGGCGACCACTGAGAAGTGGTTTCCATGCTGATGGGAGTCTGTGACTGTCATCTCTGGTGTTCAAACAATTTGGACGTTTTTCTATTTCTACAGCTTCACGGTAAATTCGGGATTTGAAAGATCGGACGGGAGCAATAGTTCTTGTATTGGGGAAATCGATAATGTGGCCTGTTTGGGTGTGATGTTGGGAAAGGGCGTTGGCGATATCTGAGTGTCTTACCGAAAGTGAATGTTCCTTGGCACGGACCTGAATTCGTCGGTTCGTTTGTCCTATATAAGAATTCTGTTCCAATTGTCCTCGTTCTTATATAGGACAAACGAACCGACGAATTCAGGTCCGTGCCAAAGAACATTCACTTTCGGTAAGACACTCAGATATCGCCAACGCCCTTTCCCAACATCACACCCAAACAGGCCACATTATCGATTTCCCCAATACAAGAACTATTGCTCCCGTCCGATCTTTCAAATCCCGAATTTACCGTGAAGCTGTAGAAATAGAAAAACGTCCAAATTGTTTGAACACCAGAGATGACAGTCACAGACTCCCATCAGCATGGAAACCACTTCTCAGTGGTCGCCATGTCACACCCAATCAGAGTGCATCCCGCACTGATGAGCGTGAGTACCCGCCCCCTTCCCCTATAAATACGGCCACGCGACGATCGGCCCGTCAGTTGACTCTGAAGAGTAGGCAGGTTGAGACTTCAGAGTTGACAGGAAGCAGTACGGTTAGTGGAGTAGGCAGGTTGAGACCACGCAATCGTATTGTTTTATGATTCCTTCTAATTCGATTCGTGGAGTAGGCAGATTGAGGCCACGAGTCTGAATTATTTCCCTTCTAATTCTCGTGAAGATGGCTTCGCAAAAGGAGCCGAAACGTCGAGATTTTTCAAATCTTTTACGCGGTTCATTCCGTGAACCAAGTTTTTCAAATACTTCCGACCGCGGAAATCTTTCTGAACATATATATATATATATATATATATTTATATATATATATATATATATATATATATATATATATATATATATATATATATATATATATATATATATATATATATATATATATACCTATATATATATATATATATATATATATATATATATATATATATATATATATATATATATATATATATATATATATACCTATATATATATATATATATATATATATATATATATATATATATATATACAACTGAACAAGATGTTAATAATAAGATCACTTAAAAACAATAAAGCTCCAGGAATTGACGGTATAAAATCAGAAACATTGAAGGAAGTATCAGAACAAATTGCGTCTCCTCTGACGCATTTGATAAATAAAATAATACTGTCAGCTGAAGTGCCTCGGGCATTCAAAGTAGGAATTAAAACACCTGTTTAAAAGTGGCGATAAAAAAAGTACTATCAAATTATCGACCAATCGCTTTATTAAGCTCCTTAACTAAGGTTCTTGAAAGGGTTTTAAAAAATCGTCTAGCAGTATATATTGATAAGCATCAGTTGATATCCTTACGACAGTTTGGGTTCCGGAAAAATTTATCCACGCAGTACGTTATTACATTCCTAGGTCCGGTAATGTTTATTATTTATATTAATGTTATGCTTGCCGTTGATTATGTAGGTGTGATATCCAAAGGTACGGTAATAACACTGGAAAATATTAAAATCCATTGATAAGGACTGGGTATATGGCTGGATATTAAATATAATAAAATTGAAAATTCCACTTCTTATCATACAACTAATTTTCTCTTACTTGACTGAATGCAGATGTTTGTGAAAGTAAATAATATTAAATGCAAGGTAAGAAAAATCGCGACGGGTATGTGTTCCTCAGGAATCGGTGCGAATGTTTTAATATATTTAATAAAATCGCTCTATTCGTCCATGTCACAGCAACATATGCTCACTAACAAACTATTTAATAAGGTATCATATCTGTAAAACCACGGACAATTTCAAAAACTGGAAAATAAAAATTAACAAAACAAAAACGATACAAATAATTTTTACACTTAAATTCACTAATAACAAAGTACTGACACCGCTTATTATAGGCGAAGGTCACATTATAATCCTATCTGAATCCGTTAAATACCTAAGCGTTCAACATAACAGCAGACGTCATTATAAGAGACAATTCAAAATTCAATCCGAAAAGCCGACGAACTGACGAAAAACCTCTTTCCTCTTTTGAGTAAAAATAGTGATGGACTATAGGCCCATATCAAAAAATGGATGGGTCAAATGAACCACCAAGTGATGTATATAGGACGATATAAGAGCATAAAATAATAAGATTCAGCACTATGCCGTCACTTGAAAGCTGTCCAACTGAGTGCTGGTGATAATTCAAAAGTGCAGGTAGAGGGAGTACATTTTGGTAATATATTTTTTTACGGCATTTTTACCATGGATAGATCCATGAAAAATAATGAGAAAGCGCGCAGTGCCGTAAAAAAATGATGCGCCAGAAAGTCGGTAAATTTTTTTGATTTTCTGACAATTTCCAGGGTAAATTTGGTCATTTCATTCTGTACGGCATCAGTTTCATACTGTTTCAATAGAGCTTCTAATCCATTATTCGGCAACGCCGTACAAAAATCATGCGACAAGGGGAAAAAATCGAGGGTTGCAGCCCCTCCCTTTCCGTGGTCCGGGGGGTGATTTGAAACAACATAAAATTAATTTATTATTATTATTATTATTAAATTGAAGTATTTTATGCATAGATAATATTTTTTTACATACCGTACATTTTCGTTGGTCCAAAGGTTTGTAGGGGGAAACAAACTCTAGGAAAAATCCATAGAACGAAATGTAAGAAAAATCCATATAACGAAATGTAGGTGAAATTCATGACGATATTTTTTTATACGGCATTTAGATAGTTAATTTGTACTTAATGCAATAATTTATAAAAAGTTAATGCCGTACAAATCTGAAAGTCCATATTGATAAAAAAGTAATAAAAATATTAAATAAATATAATTTACATATATATCGTCATTTTCATCAGCCTAATAGATATGGTCTGGATTAAAATGTACGGCATCACTTTTTTCCTAATTTATTTATCTTAATTCTATTCAAAACAAGAGAAAAATGTAGAAAATTGCTATATTTTATTAATCTACGAATATTAAAACTTTCGCAATAATTCAAAAAATTTCAGTTTTTGTATTTCTCTATAATTTTTTTCAGAACAGTTTCTTTTGAACAGCAATACTATATAACAATTAAATTTTACAATATCATGTTAAAAAAAAAGTTGCCGTACAGAGTCAAATGATTTTACAGCTTTATAAATCAAGTATAACATGAAATTAAGATATTTATTAATATTCATTCAAATGAACAATAATTTTTTGACGGCATTATTTTTAATACTACTTTTGAGTGCTGAATAATGTTTTGGATCCGAAGCCGTACTTTTTCACCCCCCGTGGTCCGGGGGGTGACCCCGGACCACGGAAAGAGAGGGGGTTGCAACCCTCGATTTTTTCCCCTTGTCGCATGATTTTTGTACGGCGTTGCCGAATAATGGATTAGAAGCTCTATTGAAACAGTATGAAACTGATGCCGTACAGAATGAAATGACCAAACTTACCCTGGAAATTGTCAGAGAATCAAAAAAATTTACCGACTTTGTGGCGCACCATGTTTTTACGGCACTGCGCGCTTTCTCATTATTTTTCATGGATCTATCCATGGTAAAAATGCCGTAAAAAAATATATGACCAAAATGTACTCCCTCTACCTGCACTTTTGAATTCTCACCAGCACTCAGTTGGACAGCTTTCAAGTGACGGCATAGTGCTGAATCTTATTATTTGATACTCTTATATCGTCCTATATACATCACCTGGTGGTTCATATGACCCAACCATTTTTTGATATGAGCCTGTAGTCTATGAGCTGAGCAAATAAACGATTCTTTTACACTACAATTATAAGACCAACTCTAATCTACGCGGTCCCTGTATGGTATGGCGTAAGTAAAGAAATTGTGAGATCATTGTAAGTATTTCAGAACTAAATAGTGAGACTTATTACTAATATGGTCTTACAACAAGCTCAAATACCATCGCTTCGAAATAACGCAAACGAAATAGCTAATAAGTTCTTTCTACCTCACACAACTTGGGGTTATTGAATTGACGAAACGTGTCACTAAAATAAGAGCGCATAACTCTCACGAATTTAGATTTGTGACAATCTACCATACCAAAATCTGCCAATTTTCCAAGATATTAAACAGCTGCCACAGTGCCTGTTTTCGAAAGTAGTTTCTTGTATGAACAATTATAATTACAAGAATATAAAGAGAAAAATTACGTAAAATTGTGAAGGTTTCAATTATCTAGAGACCAAAACTCTAAAGATACTGCTTTGTAATGTAACTGATAAATCAATCCTAACGATATATTTTAGAAAAACCGTTAGGTAGGAACTAGAAGTTATAAATAGTATTCTAAATTGTTGAATGAAATATTTAATTAGCATGAGTTATTTTAGGTTTCCGCATATATCGTAATACATATCCATGTAAATATAATTTGTAATTGAAATTCAAGTTAAATTGAGTTACGACTTGTGGCGCTGTAGTGGTTGAAACTCGAACTACCGAAATATATATATATATATATATATATATATATATGTATATATTTCGATGGATGGATGATACTGATGAACCCCAAATAAGAGCGAAACAGTCTGTCTGTCATTTTCCATTAATTGTGATAAATAGCTTAATATTTCTAACATGTTCCCTGTCTAAGGTAGGTGGGGATATCCCGATGTTTCGTGAAATCATATAACCAGCTCCGCTAGGAGGTTTGTTTGATAAGTTTCGAATAAATGTCCTAGTTTACTTAATTCTTGATATATATATATATATTTATATATATATATATATATATATATATATATATATATATATATATATATATATATATATATATATATATATATATATATATATATATATATATATATATATATATATATATATATATATATATATATTCACATGTGAAAATTCATGATGTATGTATGAATGAATATACACGCATTTCTTCGTGCTAAACGAGGCAAGTCCGTGACTATATATATGCGTGTTCACGATGCATCGAAATATTCCCACCTACCTTAAACGGTATATGTTATTAATGCTAAGATGATTATCACACTTGATATAAAATAAAAGACAGCTGTTTCGCCCTTTTTGGGGCTCATCAGTATTATTCATCTATCTACCGAATGTGGCAACCAACTCAACATATCAAACGTTCTTATGGTTTCCTTTTCGCAACACAATGGCATATAAATTTGACTCAGCGCCACCGGTCGGAAACAAATGAATCACGTATTCCTGATACCAGAAGGTGGCTACCATTTTAACATTTACCGTCTAAGGTAGACGGGAAAATTTCGATGCATCGTGAACTCTTATAACCAGCTCCGCTATGGGATTTATTTTATTTTTTTCGAATAAATGCTCTAGTTTTTTTATATATATATATATATATATATATATATATATATATATATATATATATATATATATATATATATATTCATATATGTATGTATATATATATATATATATATATATATATATATATATATATATATATATATATTTATATATGTATGTATATATATATGAATATATATATATATATATATATATATATTTTACCCACACAAAACTGAATCTATTGAATAATTCATTTATTTTTGAAAAAAATTTGAGTTTGATCAAATTTTTAAAAAAGAATGATAATCCTAAGTACCAAATAAATAAATCAGACACATGAATACTGACTTGAAATCCGAATTTTCTTGTTATTCGCAATCTTGGAAAATTGATTATTTGTTAATGAATTTTTCAATGTCAGTAAAATCAAGTTTCATCGCAAAATTTGTTTATCCATTCTGTATGGCATTTATTGAGGTAAATGTGGCAAGGTGAAGCATTAAATAAGAATTATTTGCATAATTAGCAATGCAAATATAAGTGAGGTACTCAATAAATTATAACTTCTGGAGGTTATTCTCTATTCAAAACAGAAATGTCACTAAATCAATGATGAAATATATATAAATCAATTCATGCTTCAGACGTCTCAACTTTAAGAAGAAATGTGTAATGCTTGAAAAAATTCACTGTTGAATAATTCATTCAAAATTAATGAGGAAAGTAGTAGTTTCATTTTAATTGAAGTTAAAATATTTCCAAGATAGTGAATTTCGTATATTGGATCCTATCAAATATTAGGCATTTGTTTTTGAATGAAATCAAATACAATATTGATAAGGTTCTGGAGGATTCATATATATATATATATATATATATATATATATATATATATATATATATATATATATATATATATATATAAACTAGAATTCTTCGTGGTATCGAGACACGTCCGTGGCAATAAAATGAAGTAAACTAGGACATTTATTTGAAACTAACCAAACAAACCACCTAGCGGAGCTGGTTATACGAGTTTACGATACATCAAAATATTCCCATCTACCTTTAGACAGTAAATGTTAGAAATATTAAGTTGTTTATCACAATCAACGGAAATGATATACAGACTGTTTCGCCCTTATTTGGGGCTCATCAGTATCATCCATCTACCGAAAGTGATAACCAAATAAATATTTCAAACGTTCTTATATTTTCCTTCTAGTAACACAACGGCATATAAATATGACACCCGAAGGTGGCTACTATATTCGCTAAGCTAGTGTCAGGACGTCCGGACCGAAATGTTTAATCTATCTGTAAGATGTGGTTCATTTGTTTCCGACTGGTGGCGCTGTGCCACAACCGCAAAAAATTTGATGAAACATATGTAGTTTTCTTGTTTTGATTTTTCAATTTTCTAAAATTCATAAATTCTTCCTTACGTCAAATAATCAAGAACTTATTTTATACATTATATTTGTAAGGCTCTCTGTGGTTTGCTCTACCATCTAATATGAGCAGACCTGACTGTTAGTATTGCACTGAATAGCAAGTAATTAGTAATATAACTGAAGACGGCCACAGTCGAAAAAAAAGTAATGAAACAAAAAAAACTGCTTGTTTTTTGACTTTTCATTCTTTCAAAAATTCATAACCGCCAAATTAATTTCAATCTTTCAAAAGTTTAGAGAAAATTTCAAACTCAAATGGCATGTTATTGCTAAAACCAAACAAATCAGTATATATATATATATATATATATATATATATATATATATATATATATATATATATATATATATATATATTTGCATTTTCAAATACGGAGCTGTATTTTTTATTGCATTTTTTCAAATGCCAAGAGTCATGTTTCATATTGGCGTTCTATTTTTATCTAAATCATAAAGTGTTTTGGAAATATTTAACTAATACTAGGCATTCTATACCTTATTCTATGATATTTTTTTATATTTAAAAAAATTTTGAAATTTTTACTGGTAATAGTTCAATATTTCCAAAACACTCTGTAACTCAGATGAAAATAATACGACAATATGAAACATGACTCTTGGCATTCAAAAAAAATGGAATAAAAAATACAGGTCCGTATTTGATAATTAAGAGTTAGGGTGGCATAATTTATACGATACCCTGTATATAATTTTTATGCAGATATTTGAATAGACTACAAAAAGTTGCAAAGGCAAAGTGACAATTTCTTTGAAAACTATTCCTAAAATAAAATATATAAGTAGGCAAAAGAAGAATTTCGAAATTTTCGATTTGTCCTGTATAACTCTAGAACTAAAGAAACTAGATCAGATTTTTTTTAATCCATATATTGATCTCTGAAACATGCCACTTTGCCTTCATTCAACCATTCCTCTATCTCTTACCGTTTTCGAAATCCCCATGCATAGACTCGAATTTGAATCGCCCTGTATATATACATATATAATATATATATATATAAATATATATATATATATATATATATATATATATATATATATATATATATATATATATATATATATATATATATATATATATATATATATATATATATATATATATATATATATATATATATATAAATGAAGAGACCCTGTAATTATCACCTGAAAACAAATGTTGTAATTACTATTTAAAATAGATTCATGCAATATTCACTGCAACATTCAATGATGTATTGAATGAAAATTATATGCCTGTTGATCTCTGGTTATTGATACCTGAAAAAATATTCCATTAGCTATAAAGATGTAAATCCAACAGAAATTCATAATTGATTGAATATAATTCAGTTAATAGGTAATCTCTGTGACGATACATATCATCGAATTTGAATATGTCTACTTTCTAATGTACCTACTATCCCCAAAAAATTATTCAATTTTATCCATATTTTATTCCAGAATTCGTAATAAATATTTCACCAATATGAAGGTCGAACATTCCATGTTCAGAATCGATATATCACTATTTCTCTGGTTTATCTTTCAAGCAAACAGTGCGAACATTTTCATTATCCGTAATCGGCGATATTACAGCATGGAGCATGAACTTATTAATTGGTAGTTATCTGAAAACAATTCCATTCATTGTGCCGGATGTAACGAGGTTATGGTCATAGAAAATCAAGGTGTGATTATTTTAGTTGTGGGATGAACGTTATGATTAAATATTTTCCATATCGATTCCAAAGCAATTTTTGATTAATTTTTTCATTTGAACTTCGCATGGAGAATTTAATGTTGTATATATTTGGGTACGATTCAAATTAATACAATTATTGAAGGTCCAGAGTTCATCAAGTAGAGATAATGCCAGCGCTCATAATGATAAATAAATTTTATAATTCGTATATATAGTATATATATATATATATATATATATATATATATATATATATATATACATATATATATAATATATATATATATATATATATATATATATATATATATATATTTATATATATATATATATATATATATATATATATATAGGGTGAGTCATTGATATGGGAAAGCTTGATTGCACCTACACCGTTGATGCTATCGAAACGAACCAAATGGTTCTGCAAATGGGAGGTCAGAGTGCAGTTCGTAAAATTATTTTGCCCTTTACAGGGTGTACCATTCTTACGGAGCAAATTTTAAGATACTTTTTTAAAGGGCACTCTATATATTTTCATTTGAATTTGTCCTTTATTGATATTTATAAATTCGTTAAGTTTTTGCAAATCGCTTCAGCCGTTCAGAAGTTATTCAATTTTTTCTGAAAATTAATGCCTCTGTAGGCATTTTTTTTAAAAATCGCAGGTCACTTGGTTTTTTTGAATATCATGTTGTTATTTGGGCTGTGTCTAAGTAACTGTTCTGGGTATCTTTTCACGGAGAGATAATCTATTTTAATTGTGACATTACCTTGCTGTGACACATTGATTTTGGTACACTTAGAAAGGCCATATCTTGATTTTTTCAAATGGCACTCTATTTACTTGATTACTTAGTCGCATTGAACATGTCATTCTTCATCTTTTCTATTTCGTATGTCTTTTTCCAAATGTTGATGGTTTAGAAGATAATTCACATTTTCAAAAAAATCAACACATTACTTCATCTTTTAAACGAGTGACATAAAAAACAATAAATTCTGATAACAGACGTCAACGTAACTGCTGCGGGCATCAATTTTAAAGTTTGATGAGAAATTATTGAAAACAAATTATAGAAGCTCAGTACAGGGTGTCCCATTTTGGGTACTTTTGAATGGTATCTCCGTTATTCTTGAAGATAGAAGGTTGCGGTTTTCGCGACACTGTGCTACTTTTTCGTAAAACTGAAGATGCCGTCAACAGAATTTTAATAGCCCTTTCAGTTTTTAAGATACAGGGCATTTTTGAAAATGTTGCATTTTGGGAACCCTATCGTATCGCCGTTATCCTTCATCTCATCAAACTTTAAAATTGATGCCCGCAGCAGTTACGTTGACGGCTGTTATCAGAATTTATTGTTTTTCATGTCACTCGTTTAGAAGATGAAATAATGTGTTGATTTTTTTGAAAATGTGAATTATCTTCTAAACCATCAACTTTTGGAAAAAAAAATAAGAAATAGAAAAGATGAAGAATGACATGTTCAATACGACTAAGTAATCAAATACATAGAATGCCATTTGAAAAAATCAAGATATGACCTTTCAAACTGTACCAAAATCAATGTGTCACAGCAAGGTAATGTCACAAATAAAATTGATTATCTCTCCGTTAAAAGATACCCAGAACAATTACTCAGACACTGCCCAAATAACAACTTGATGTTCAAAAAACCAAGTACCCTGTGATTTTAAAAGAAATGCTTGCAAAGGCATTAATTTTCAGAAAAAACTAAATAACTTATGAACGGCTGTAGTCATTTGCAAAAACTAAACGAATTTATAAATCTCAATAAAGGACAAATTCAAATATGTGTAAAAATATATAGAGTGCCCTATAAAAAAGTATCTTAAAATTTGCTCCGTAAAAATGGTACACCCTGTAAAGGCAAAATAATTTTACGAACTGCACTCTGACCTCCCATTTGCAGAACCATTTGGTTCGTTTCGATAGCATCAACGGTGTAGGTGCAATCAAGCTTTCCCATATCAATGACTATATATATATATATATATATATATATATATATATATATATATATATATATATATATATATATATATATATATATATATATATATATATATATATATATATATATATATATATATATATATATATATATATATATATATATATATATATTAGACTTTTTACTATTGCGTTTATATCTGGAAGCTTTTAGAGCAAATGAAACAAAGGAATCACTTAGACGTCAAGGGGCATGCGGAACAGCTTTCATTGATCCTATTGCATAGTTCCTCGCAATTTAAAGTGATTTTTCCATAACCGATGAACACTATAATTTATAAATGAAGAGGGAATTTTGTATAAAAGTGTATAAATCTTTAGAAATGCAAAGCGCTTTCGACCTTAGTCATCTTCAGTGATTCGAAGTCAGGTAACAGGAAGATTTTACAATTAGTGAAAACAACTTAGCTACAAGTATTAACAACATTGAAGTATTAATAGCACTGAAGGTGACAAAAGTCTAAAGCGCTTCGCATTTTTATAGATTTATATACTTTTATACAGAATTCCCTGTGTATTCAGCTTCCCACATTACTATAATTTAAAGTATAAATAATATAAAATCGGCCTGTAGTTCCAGCAGTATTGTTCATTCACATTACGCTATATCGTTTGAGTTATCGTTATCCGTGGGTTCGATTCCCACCTTGCTTTTGAGTGTTCACGTTATGACGTGCAACCATGGTGTCCATTTTAAACGAAGTCAATATTATACGAAGGCCAGGCACACGCCTTTCACACGCCTGAATCTCGTACTTTATAAATATTAATAAATCGTAGTTATATGTTAAAATAATTCTTCTAGCGAAATAATTAATATTTCATTTATCCAAGAAATATTTATCACACTTTTTCACATATATATATATATATATATATATATATATATATATATATATATATATATATATATATATATATATATATTGTTGGGATTTTTCGTGGTATAACAGATATTAAATGACTAATAAAAATAGATTTACTTTACTCGACGTTTCGGCTCTATTTTTGGAGCCTTTCACAAGAGTTTCATCAAGAGTCTGTAAGATAAAATATAATTTAAAACTAGTTTACAATACAAGGGTTGATATTAAAAATGTACCTCACTACGGATCGTTTTGTTTTATTTTCTTTTGCTGTGGTAAGTTCCAGCTCGTGTGAACGACTGGTTTATGAATCCGAACAACATACAAACTATCTAAATTCTTATCCTCAGTTCTCGACAATGTTTTGAATAAAAACCCATATACCATAAAAAACTCCTTCATATTAAAAAAGGAAATAGACCAAGTAGTGATAACTGAAAAATCTACCCTATTTTCCCTTGATATTGTTTCCCTATACACAAACATCCCCACTGACATCATTCCTGAAATAATCGAAAACAAATGGACCGAAATTACCAACTTCACCAACATTTCTAAGACGGAATTCACAGAAACTGTAAGGTTTATTCTGGGAACAAACTACTTCCAATACAAGGACACATTCTACCAACAAAAAGAAGGCGTAGCTATGGGCAGCCCGCTATCAGCCACCATCGCCCAAATGGCAATCGAATACATGGAAGAACAGATAATACAACAAACAGAGACAAATATTACACTCTACAAAAGATTCGTGGACGACTGCCTTTTAGTAGCAGATGACGACCAGATACAACAAATACAGAATAAATTCAACAACATCCACCCAAAACTTAAATTCACAATGGAAAAACAGAAAGACAACCAACTTAATTTTATGGACATGACTTTAATTAAACACGGAAATAAGATCCTCACTAAACTGTATAGGCAACCCATATCCACCGACAGACTCATACACTTTAAATCAAACCATCCCATTTCACAAAAAATAGCCATCATAACAAATTATATCGACCGAAGCCTGAAACTGACATCACCCATTCTTAGACCACAAACACTAAAGCAGACAAATACACTACTACAGAAAAATGGTTATCCTCAATTGATGATAAACCAAATAACAAAAAAGAGAACTTATGAATTATACAACACAGAACAAACAAACACCAAACATGAAAACAACAAAACATCCAAATACATACCACTGCCATACATACCCTCACTATCACAAAGAATAAGTCACATACTAAAACCATATGAAATAAAAATAGCCTACAAACCACAAAACCAGGTAAAACAAATTTACACAAAACTCAAAAGCAAAACACCTCTAATGGACAAGACACACACAGTATACGAAATCCCATGTAACAATTGTAATAAGACATATATAGGTCAAACAATGCAACACTTAAAAGAAAGAATTAAAACGCATAAATATTCAAAAACACAGATCACGTCACTAAATAAACACAAACAAACAGACGGACATAGTTTCAACTACGACAAAACTAGAATCTTGGCAACAGAAACTAACACAAAGAAAAGAGAAATTTTAGAAATGATACATATCCAGAAAAATCTACAAAATGTAATCAATAACCGTTCAGACGTGAATAATTTGAGCACCGTATATTCTCAAATATTATAAAAGGCGCATAACGCGAAGACACGTGAAACGATTAAGACTCGACACCTGTTTCGGATTCATAAACCAGTCGTTCACACGAGCTGGAACTTACCACAGCAAAAGAAAATAAAACAAAACGATGCGTAGTGAGGTACATTTTTAATATCAACCCTTGTATTGTAAACTAGTTTTAAATTATATTTTATCTTACAGACTCTTGATGAAACTCTTGTGAAAGGCTCCAAAAATAGAGCCGAAACGTCGAGTAAAGTAAATCTATTTTTATTAGTCATTTAATATCTGTTATACCACGAAAAATCCCAACAATCTATAATATACAAATACAAAACCAATCCAAATGTATATATATATATATATATATATATATATATATATATATATATATATATATATATATATATATATATATATATATATATATATATATATATATATATATATATATATATATATATATATATATATATATATATATATATATATATATATATATATATATATATATATATATATATATATATATATATATATATATATATATATATATATATATATATATATATATATATATATATATATATATATATATATATATATATATATATATATATATATATATATATATATATATATATATATATATATATATATATATATATATATATATATATATATATTTATTAATTCATTTATTTATTTATTTGAGACAAAAAGAATACAAACAGGTAAAAAACCCAATACAGCATTCACAGTTTGACAATACATACGATACAAAACTATATTAAAATGAAAATTTAACTAACTGTATGAACTAGAAATAAAACTAGAAAAAAATTAATACAACATAATTCACAAAATGGCCACCAGCTCCACAAAAGTTTGGTACCTAATTTAATTCTCAAGAATTTTTTTAATTGCTGAAGTTGAACATTGAAAATATCCGCACCGTAAGAATTAGAATTAAATGTAGCTAGCATTCTACATAGTGGCGAATTTTGTGTAACATTCAGTCTACGGAATGGAACAGCGAATAGCTCACAGGAACTCAGTCTTCTTTCAGGTACTCTAAAATCTATTGACTCGAGAATTTCAGAAACATAAACTACACCACACCATTAACTAACTTGTACAGTAGACACATATCGTTCAACCGTCTACGATTTTCTAAGGTCAATATTCTGAAGTTGTGTTGAATTTCGGTGTAATCAGGCGCGGATCCAGAGGGGGGAACTGGGGGGAACGTCCCCCTCCCCCCAAATGGCCCGGGCCCCACTTAATTGTTTTGATTCGGAGCTACTCGATTTACCATTGCCCAAAATACCAGTACCTTTTGGCTTTTGAATATATAAGAAGTTCCCTCCCCAAAAGTCGGGCCGGGATCCACGCCTAGGTGTAATTATATATATATATATATATATATATATATATATATATATATATATATATATATATATATATATATATATATATATTACTTATCTAATACACTATTAGTTATTTGTTTATATCAATAAAAAACAAACACGAATATTCATTTCGATTTTTGTTTAACGGTTGATGGGCTATCCATATATTGCGTCACACGTTAAAGGGGAGGAAGCTTCGTGATGTCACATGTATAAATCTAAAATATTAAAACTCATCAATTAAACTATAAATAAAAATTTGACGTCACACCAGGGGCGTGGGGGTCGCATGAATGTTATCACTTGTTACAAGAACGTTGGGGAGGGGCATCAAAAATCATTAATTCATGTGAAGAAGTTAATAGATGGCCCAATAATTATTCAAATCATGTTTTTTGTTTCCTGGAAAATTCAAATCTGTAACCTTCATACTCATCACGCCTAAATAGCAAATAAAAGTTCCAGGAACTCTAATAATCAAAATTTAAAAATAACTCTTGTTATAACATCCAGTAGTAACAAAAAGAATTTATCTAAATCTTGAAAACATGAAGCTGCTCTTCTCATGAAGTTCTTCAATTGAGTCGATGTTTATTTCATCTTGTTTTATAATGTTTAATGCAAATGAGAATGTACTGTTCTTCTCTGAAAATACAATCCACTTTGAATGATAACACATTTATTCTCCCCGACTACACTCTACAGAAACGCGGAATTGGGGCGCTAGATACAAATTAAATGATGGTCTGCACACACAATCCGAACAGAAAAGCTTGGTTATTAGGGGGCCCGATACCTTTCGTTTTTTTTTGGAATTACATTTATTAGCAGGTTTTCACTGTATGTAGTATGTATGTATGTGCTTATGTACCTATTTAAGAGTTGATTAAATGATTAAGGACTCAATTTCATATATATATATATATATATATATATATATATATATATTTATATATAATTATATATATATATATGCAGAGCTGTGACGAGCACTAAGCAATAAGCACTTGAAAAAAAGGCTCCCGGTCTCGAGCACTAAGCACTTATTTTTACAAAAGGCTTGCGATTACTAAGCACTTTGTGAAAGTAATTTGACATTTCGAGCACTAAGCCCTAAGTACTTTTTTAGGAATTGTTGAAATTGAGGTTATTTTAATCGGTAAAGAAATTGTAAGCTGGCATATGAGTATGAGATTATTGACGGGTGAGAAGAGATGCACAGGGTGTTAAAAATTCGATGCTCACTATGAGCTGGTACAGAACTATACAGGGTGTTTCATTGGTAAATGAACATATCTACGACAAACTGAGCTAGAGCTATCCTAGGCGAGTCCAAAAAATCGATATATGATAGGTCTAATCAATTCCATAACCGAGTTTTTGCACCAAAAATTTCAATTCCTCATAACTTTTGAACCAACCCTCATAATCGGTTGATATTTGGAACGTATGATTCACTTCCACAGGTCGACCTATTTATATTTAAATTTCCAGAAAATTCCAGGTCCGTATTTGAAAATTATGGGACTTCTTCCAAGCGGAGATTCGACACCCTGTATATTAAAATTTTGGGATTTGAAAAGAGCAGAAAATTTTCAATGCGGTTCAGTAGATTTCATTGTCCCGCACGTCATTTTGCTCGAAGAGAGGTTCAGGGAAAGATCCAATTGAATATTGGAACTCCACTAAATTCTCAGAAAAATAGTACATTGTACGGAGGGGGACTCACGTCCCTCGGGATTGAAATCTGTTGCCCTCTGTAGTTAACATCCTTATAACTCCCTTGATACTATAAGCATAGGCATTCTCACACGCCATTTTTGATCAATTTCATAAAGATCATAGATACATTTAAATTTAAATAATACAGAAACAAGATATGCTTCTGTAATCTGTGACCTACGAACATTGATATTAGCTTAATGACACAGATTTTACTGAAAATATGATAAAAAAGGACCTGTGTAGAATCTTAGTACCTATTAGTATTTAATCACCTAAGTGATGATTAATATATCAAATAGGAGAAACCCTTATGGAAAGCACAGAGTATTGAAAGATTCAATATTTCATATTAAAAATCTCATGCTTATTATTCATATTTCATCAGAATATAGGTACTGAAAAAACTATGCGTTTTAGATAGTTGAGTTCCATGCCCATAAAAAAACCAAAATTTTCATTCAATGTATTGACTACATACAAGTAACATATAAATAATGGTGTACAATTCATCAAAATGAAAAAAAATTCAAACATCCCTATTAGCTTTTAATTTAACTAATTTTTCGAAGTTCCTGTCACTCAGAGCATGACGTCTTGGTGCATTTACTATAGACGCAGAATGAAACAGTCTTTCAACAGGAGCACTTGATGGAAGGGGGGTGTTGTATTTTATAAATAATTTTTTTATTGACTCGACACTAACGATGAGATGTTTATCACTGGAATGATATGAACTCACGATCATAGCGCCGCCGTATACGCATATTCGTGTTACGACAAGTTCGGCTCAGGGCTTAGTGCTTAGTAATCCGCAGAAGTGCTTGGGAGCACTTCAGTGCTCAGGAGCACTTTTGGGATTACTAAGCACAAAGCCTTTTGTTGAAGGACTTCAATTACTAAGCCCTAAGCACTGCTTTTGAAAAGGGCTCGGAAGCACAGTGCTCAGGAGCACAAAAGGGCTCCGAATGCTTTCACGAGCACAAAGCACAATGCTTTGGCACAGCTCTGTATATTTGTCTATCTATCTAATGTATTTTATAGTTGTTTACACGATAAAGGGCGCAATTTTGAAGCAATAGGGTTGAAAGTTTGTGAATAGGTAATTTCGTATGATATCTTGGATGTGATTGGTTTTGGTTCGAATTGGTAGTGGGTTTGCCCCCTCTTGAAGAAATAAATCTTGATTACACGATAAATGTCGCGATTTTGGAGTATAGGGTTGAAAGTTTTTGAATAGGTATTTTCAAATGATGGATGGAAATGGTTTTGGCTCGAATTGGTTGTGGGCGAGGGGTTAACCGCGCTAGTAAATCATGTACACTAAAATACTAAATTGCATAAAATTGCAAAAAATTGCATAAAATTGCAAAAAAATTGCATAAAATTGCAAAAAATTGCAAAAAATTGCATAAAATTGCAAAAATTCGCAAAAAATTGCAAAAAATTGCATACAATTGCAAAAAACTGCAGAAAATTGCTTTTCTTATAGTTACAATTTTTTCTTTAAGCTTTACATCAACGTAAGGACTTGTTGGTTCCAGATTTTGTGGAATATCAAACGATGTCACATTTTTCAAAATTGAGGATATCCTCATCAGGAGGTGTGGAGATATCTTCAGAAAAATAGTCTTTGAACAGAGATATTTCTTCTTAATTGAAATTTCCATCGATCTTTCCATGTGCAACCTACCCATCACAAATAGAAGTCGTATCGAAATTTAGGTAATTCTTGTGGATCAGTCCAATGTTCCCTAGCATTCAGTTTGACGCGATAACCAACTATAGAAAATATAATACCATGAATATTATGGAAGTTTTCAAAATATTATGAAATAAATGCAAAAATTCCAGAAAAGTCCACAAATTGACAATAAAATTCCGAAAATTTTCATAAAATTGCAAAAAATTGCAGAAAGATTACAGAAAATTGCAAAAAAATGCAGAAAATGGCAAAAAATTGCAGAAAATTGCAAAAAATTGCAGAAAATTGCAAAAAATTGCAGAAAATTGCAAAAAATTGCAGAAAATTGCAAAAAATCGCATAAAATTCCTAGACGTTGTACACCAAAATTGCACCGCGGTCAACCCCTCGGTTGTGGGGTTGACCCCCTGCGGGAGGAAATAAACCTTGTTTACATGGTAAAGGGCGTAATTTAGGAGAAATAGGATTGAAAGTTTGTGAGTAGGTAGCTTCGTATGATATATTGAATGGGATAGATTTTGGTACGAATTGGTCAGGGGTTGAGGCCCCAGAGGAGGAAATGAATCTTGTTTAAATGATCGAAGGCGCAATTTTGGGA
>JARQZK010001555.1:0-167500 GCA_030704885.1 Cynegetis impunctata | reverse complement strand
AAAAAATAGGAGGTTCTATATTCGTCTGTACGTTTTTTTTATTCTTTTTTATACCGAGTGTATGATTCATTTAAGTTTTACACTATTTTTCATACCTAGCAACGTCACTCAACCAGAAATATGTTAATGATTCCAATGTGTATTAGTAATCGATTTCAACGAAAATATATCAAAATTATAAATCGTAATAATTTTATACGATGGGTAAAATTGTGTATTGTTTTCGAAGTATTTCGGTGCTTTCAAACCAGTTAACCGCTCCGTTCTCGGAACTATTATATCATGTGAAACACAAAAACATGGATCTTAATAATATAGGAAATTATTTTCACTCCATTGAACTTCTGGCGCTCTTGAATTAATTCATTGACTATTTATTAACTCTATTTACATATTATCACAATAAGTTTGACATCGTGATCTTGTACGGCAAATCGATTGTTTTAAGTTTGAAATAATTGAGGCGTTGACTATGAAAAGGAGGTAAGTGCTAAAACTTAAATTTTCCAGGAGGACCAAAAAACCAAATTGATACATGAATAAATAACAAGAACGCACCTTTTGGAGTAGAAAATGTATTTACTATACGGTTACATGCCAACATTGTTAGATAATAATGTAAAAAAAAGATTCTAAGATTATTTTCAAATATCTTTATAAATGTATGGTGAACCCATGCTGCGGTACTTGTCACCTTTGCAAAGCAAACAGTCATTCTTTTTATTTTATTTATTCAAGTACCTACTCTAAGATATAACAAGCTCCATAATGAGTATAACATGTAAGATTGTATGAGTGACATGCATGTCCTAACATTTTAGTAACTTATATAAATTTTTTTAACTTAAATAACTATTGTAGTCAGAGAAAGAGATCACTTTTTACAAATCATAGGTTCTCTAGGAGGAGTTTTTTCATCTTTCTATTGAAACTGTCAATGGACGGACTGTTTTAAATATGTTCGGGAATTTTGTTGAACCATTGTAGAGCTTGAAATGTAGTCCTTTTTTTCCAACATTAGTTGCATCTGGTAGTATGTGGAAATGTTGATTTGTTCTCGTGTTGTAATGATGTATGTCACAATTTTGAGTTAGGTTGACTTCTGTTTCAGTTTGGTTGTTTTTGATTTTGTAAATAATTTTGACACTATCCAATTTAACTATATCAGGGACTTTCAAAATTTTTAAATCTTTGTAAAGCATTGTTGTATCGGTCCTATATGGAAAATTGAATAAAGTTTTAACTATTTTATTCTGGGCTATTTGTAATCTATTGATATATTGTTGTCTTGCTTGGCCCCAAAAAGCAGCTAAGTAAATCAGATGTGAATACACATTCGAATAGTAAATTTGGAATTTAGTTTTTTTGTTGAACTTCATGGCACTGTGTTTAAGGTGATAACATAGATAGTTCTGTTGCCACCAGCGGCATCTTGTGACACCGCTCAAAACTAAACGAGAGGTGATAGGCACTTACCTCCTATTCAACGCTATTGGCATTGGCATTTAGAATCGTTTCAGTGAAAAAAATAATTTTCGGCAATTTTGGCACTTACCTCTTTTTCAATGTCAACGCCTCAATTTAATATTGCCCCAGATATTATTTCAAAATATTTGATATCAGGTCCGGTTTGAATATCATAAGTCTTTCGAAATTATACTTCACTTTGTACTCGAGAGTGGTACCACAGATCTATGGAAGTACTTGATTTTTTTATGATATTTATTTCGCAATAGTTGACGATAACGGTACAATATGATATGTTTCTTCTGCTTACTATGAATAATATATTTATATCGCACCTTTTTCACTGCTGGTGAATGAAACTGACAAAAAGGAGAGGAAGCATTACTAGATAAAAACTATTACTTATCATATTCTAAACCCCAAAATTCAACCATCCGATATCAAATCATATCAGTCGTATATGAGGTGTGTCAAAAAATAATTTTTTATCACGAGTAGCTACCTTTATTGTTGACCTAATCGAAAATTTTTATGAAGAAAAGATATTGATTATTAAAAAAGCCATTAATGCCTAATTAATCAAGGAACATTCAGTGTTGTCGCAGAGAAAGTTTTTTTATTGTAAATAAATAATATTGATTATATAACTCATGTTTATGAATAAGCCAATAGAATCCGTGAATTTTGCATAACTACTGCGTATTGATAAGTGAATATACCCTTGACTACGTGATATGATCATTTTGGTGTTTCGTCTCGTGTCAAAATGTGAATGTTTTCATATTGACGATGTTTCGACATTTGTCCAAAAAAATTAATATTTTTCATTCCTTATATAATCTTAACGAATATCACTCGAGCAATCGAAAATAATCGTTATATATATAGATATATATATATATATATATATATATATATATATATATATATATATATATATATATAATATATTAATGGGTTTATTCTGGACCTACTTCTATATATTTTCTGGGTTTTTTGGATTTGGCAGTGTAGGTGTTGGGTAGAAATCAAAAATTGGTAATGGTAAATGTTAATCACTTAATGTAGACGTTTCGGAGAATGTGTCTCCTTCTTCAGTATTTTAAGAGCTAGTTATATGTAAATAAATTTTTCCCTTGTGAACAAAATAACAACCAAAAATGGTTTAATAAGATCTTTTACCTCCAAGTAAGATATAGTTATGACAAAAATTTCAGTATGGTATTTTATCCTGCTTAACAGGAATTAGTAATTGAAATGGGTATCTTAAACTTTTATCATCTAATTTGTCGTCCATTGTTAGTTTATGTCCTGTAAACTCATGTGTTGTATTCTGTTCTCTGTTTTCTTCTTCTTTTTTTCTTCTTTTTCTTGATATGAAAGGTGTATAAAAATGGCTTAGATTTTTGATGTCCTGTCTATCATTAATGGTATCTTCTAAAATTTAGTTTTATGTGGATCATTTCCCAAACTCTCTGTGTCTTTGTTTTGGTTTCTGTTTTTTTAATAATTTAGTTCGTCGTAGTTAAAATCATGTCCTTTTAGTGTCTTATGTTTGTTCAGTGCTGTGATGCAGTTTTAGTGTATTTGTGTGCGTTGAGTCTGTCTTGTAGTCTTTGTGATGTCTGTCAATGTATTGTTTGTCACAGTCCCTGCATGGTATGCTGTATAACAATGTTGATTTTTTTATTTTTGGAGTCACAGCTTTAAGTCTACTGAAAACCTGTTTAATTTGGTTGCGTGCCTGTGGACAGTCTCTATGTCGTGTTGTCTCATTATTTTTCCAATTTTGTGTGACAAATCTCCTGTATAAGGTATGGATATCCTGATTTTGTTTCACATCCTGTTTTTGTTTTCCTTTCGTTGTATTGTGTATATACTCTATGAACTCTTTGGTGTATTAGAGATGTTATCATTTTTTGTAGGATAATCATTATTTCTCATTGTTCCTTTAAATCTTTATAATTTGTGGTCTTAGTTCTGGTGATGTCAGATTGAGGCTCGGTCGATGTAGCCTATTATTGGTGCCTTTTTTCTGGCTTATATGATGGTTGGACTTGTAGTTCAAATGTGGTTTGCTCTCTGCTTTTTTTTGTGCATCTTGTGAGTATTTTGTTGTTCATTCTTATGAGCGTCATATCTAGGAAATCCAGTGTATTATGAGATTCTTGTTCAAATGTAAATTTCAGCTGTGGATGGGCGTTATTGAAAGTCAGAAATAGGTGTTGCATAATCGTTGGTGTTGTTATTAACAAGCAATCATCGACATATCTTTTAAACGTTGTTTGTTCTTGGTAACGGTCATGATTCTTCTTTCTATGTGTTCCATTACTGCCTGTGCAATAACACTTGATATGGGCGTTCCCATTGCCCACCTTTTATCTGTTTAAAAAATTCACTTTTGTTTGGAAGAAACTATGTTCATATGAGTTGAATTGTTTCTAAAAAGTCTTTTTTAGTATTCTGTGTGGATGGCAATTGGTCCCATCTTTCTTCAATTGTTTCTTGTACCAATTCGATCGGGATGTTTGTGTATAAAGATATCACATCTAAAGAGTATAGTTTGCAGTTATTTTCAAGTGTGATGTTCGTCTAGTTTCTTTTCTTCAGCTGTGTTGAGTTCTTTATGTAGTATTTATTGTTTCCTACTGTTTTTACAAGTATGTTTGAGATATATTTGACAGCAGTACAAAGGTGAATTGGATGCAAGCCACTATTGGTCTCAAAGGATACCTTCTTTATGAATTTTGGTAGTCCATATATCTTAGGATCTTGGTGTTATGTGACGTTAACGATCTGCAACATTTTCTGATATATAACCTTTTTTCTTTCCATCTCTTTACTATATTGTTACTTTGTTTCTCCAAAGTTAGTGTCATGTCACGTTTGACTTTTTTGTATGTTGTATTATCCTCTAGTAGTTCTTTCATTTTTGTTTCATATTCGATGTTTTCCATTACAACTGTCTTGTTGCCTTTGTCGGCTCTCATGATGAGCAAATTCTTGTTTTCGTTTAGGAACTTTTTTGTCTTCTTGAAATTATTTAGGTTTACGTTGTTGTTCCATCTCTGTGATTGTCCCTTTTTTCCTTTTATATGTGTGTTGAGTGTTTGTGTAAAATCTTTTCTTATATCATTTTGTTTTTCTAGTGATAGTTTACTGATTCCTCCCTCTATCTGTGTTATTATTTCCAGTGTAGGGATTCCTTGGTAACTATTATCTTCAATTGCAAATTTAGCTCCTAAATTGAATAGACACTCTCAATTTAGGAGCTAAATTTGCAATTGAAGATAATAGTTACCAAGGAATCCCTACACTGGAAATAATAACACAGATAGAGGGAGGAATCAGTAAACTATCACTAGAAAAACAAAATGATATAAGAAAAGATTTTACACAAACACCCAACACAAATATAAAAGAAAAAAAGGGACAATCACAGAGATGAACAACAACGTAAACCTAAATAATTTCAAGGAAGACAAAAAATTTCTTAAACGAAAACAAGAATTTGCTAATCATGAGAGCCGACAAAGGCAACAAGACAGTTGTAATGGAAAACATCGAATATGAAACAAGAATGAAAGAACTACTAGAGGATATACAACATACAAAAAGTCAAACGTGACATGACACTAACTTTGGAGAAACAAAGTAACAATATATAGTAAAGAGATGGAAAGAAAAAGGTTATATATTCAGAAAATGTTGCAAGATCGTTAACGTCACATAACACCAAGAGTCCTAAGATATATGGACTACCCAAAATTCATAAAGAAGGATATCCTTTGAGACCAACAGTGGCTTGCATCCAATCACCTTTGTACTCGCTGTCAAAATATATCTCAAACATACTTGTAAAACACAGTAGGAAACAATAATACTACATAAAGAACTCAACACAGCTGAAAGAAGAACTAAGAACATCACACTTGAAAATAACTGCAAACTATACTCTTTAGATGTGATATCTTTATACACAAACATCCCGATCGAATTGGTACAAGAAACAATTGAAGAAAGATGGGGACCAAATTGCATCCACACAGAACTACCTAAAAAAATTTTTAGAAACATTCAACTCTAATTGAACAATAGTTTCTTCCAATACAAAAGTGAATTTTTAAACAGATAAAAGGAGTGCAAATGGGAACGCCCATATCAAGTGTTTTGCACAGGCAGTAATGGAACACATAGAAGAAAGAATCATGACCGATTACCAAGAACAAACAACGTTTAAAAGATATGTCGATGATTGCTTGTTAATAACAACACCAACGATTATGCAACACCTATTCTGACTTTCAATAAGCCATCCACAGCTGAATTTACATTTGAACAAGAATCTATAATACACTGGATTTCCTAGATATGACGCTCATAAGAATGAACACAAAAATACTCACAAGATGGCACAAAAAAAAGCAGAGCACTAACCACATTTGAACTACAAGTCCAACCATCATATAAGCCAGAAAAAAGGCACAATAATAGGCTACATCGACCGAGCCCTCAATCTGACATCACCAGAACTAAGACCACAAATATAAAGATTTAAAGACAATGAGAAATAATGATTATCCTACAAAATGATAACATCTCTAATACACCAAAGAGTTCATAGAGTATATAACACAGATACAACGACAGGAAACAAAAACAGGGATGTGAACAAAATCAGGATATCCATACCTTATACAGGAGATTTGTCACACAAATGGAAAAATAATGAGACAACACGACATAGAGACTGTCCACAGGCCACGCAACCAAATTAAACAGGTTTCAGTAGACTTAAAGCTGTGAGTCCAAAATAAAAAAATCAAACATTGTATACAAGCATACCATGCAGGGACTGTGACAAACAATACATTGGACAGACATCACAAAGACTACAAGACAGACACAACGCACACAAATACACTAAAACTGCATCAACAGCACTGAACAAACATAAGACACTAAAAGGACATGATTTCAACTACGACGAGACTAAATTATAAAAACAGAACCAAAACAAAGACACAGAGAGTTTGGGAAATGATCCACATAAAACTAAATTAGAAGATACCATTAATGATAGACAGGACATCAAAAATCTAAGCCATTTTTATACACCTTTCATATCAGAAAAAGAAGAAAAAAAAAGAGAAGAAGAAAACAGAGAACAGATACAACACATGAGTTTGACAGGACATAAACTAACAATGGACGACAAATTAGCTGATAAAAGTTTAAGATACCCATTTCAATTACTAATTCCTGGTAAGCAGGATAAAATACCATACTGAAATGTTTTCGTCATAACTATATCTTAACTTGAGGTAAAAGATCTTACTAACCATTTTTGTTTGTTATTTTTGTTCACAAGGAAAAATTTTATTTACAGATAACTAGCTCTTAAAATACTGAAGAAGGAAACACATTCTCCGAACGTCTACATTAGGATTACATTTACCTTACCAATTTTTGTATTTCTTACCAACACATACACTGCCAAATCCAAAAACCAGATATATATATTTTGTATATAATATATATATATATAGTATATTATATATATAAATATATATAATATATTATATATATATATATATATATATATATATATATATATATATATATATAATCGTATATATCGTATACTGACCTCGTCACTCGACGTATTTTCTGAAAACATCACTCGAGCTACGCTCTCGTGGATGTTTCGCAAATTACGTCTCGTGACTGGGAAGTATAATCGATTATTTTCGATGCTCTTGTGATATTATAACTGAGTATTTGAAAATTATTTTCAGAAAAAGAAGGTAACTTTGTATGAGGTTATCTTCACCTAAAATTTGAAGTTTTCGAAATATTGCCAATTTGATATTTTTATATGGCAATTTTGCATTCAATCGTTAAACAATTAGATCTAGGATAGCGACGATCGTATTTGAATTTCAAATCATCGTTATACTCGTTTATTACTTACTACATATGCATACACACAACATCAATTTGTTTATCTGAACGTTTTTTACGGTAATGTGAAAAACTCAAAAGAAGTTGAATTGATTTTTGTCAGTTTTCTCAGACTCATTTTAGATCTTATTTTTGCACACCCTGTATGACTAGTTATCCAAATATTATTCAAAATCTATCAGAGTGGGTCCTTTTCAACAAGGAATCTAACCCAAAGTAAGTAAAAAAGGCTTCCTTATAGGAACAATTGATAATTATATTAGGGCTTGCAATCGTCGTTTTTGACATAAAAACCTAAATATGTCAAAAACGCTTAGACTCAGGTATAGGACATGATGCATAGAATCTGTCTAGAATCTTAAGTAGAATCCAAAAATGTAATAATGTATATGGTATCCCATTTAAAATAAGCGACTTAGGGTCTATTTCCGGTACAACCGGAAGTATATTATCAACAAAAAATCATACATCAGATGCATTTTGCGCCATTGGACTTACCTGCAAAATTTCATAATTATTCTCCTTTTCGTTCGAAAGATATTTACTTGGTTCCATACTTTATCGCAACCCTGTACATATATATATATATATATATATATTATATATATATATATATATATATATATATATAATATATATATATATATATATATATATATATATATATATATATATATATATATATATATATATATATATATAATTATATTTTTCAACACGAAGAAACTATTTTTAAAAATAACGATTTTATTCAGAACGATGTTTACAGGTTGAGAGTTCAAATCAAACTTACAGTTCTATTATTCTAATTGTGCTCTCTAGCTAAAAAGGATGAATAAGCATTTCATATATATTATGCGCAGCGTCTACAACTACAATTCAGCATTTTAAAAGGGAGATACAGGCTGTCTCTCATATAACTCTTCCCCTCTTTGGGAAAGTTCGTTATTCCTCTTAATGAGGTGACGAATCTTAGTATAAAGTTTATATAAAAAGAAAAATACAATTACAATGACAATAAACAAAACAAAAAATGGTAACTATGCTAAGAGTTGTGGGATGTGGAGCCCACTGGTAAATGTCCTCTAATTTTGGTACTTCTTCTTCTTTAATCATTGATATGTCGGTAGTATAAGTCCAATTCGTTTCCAACGGGATGAGGTCGACTTGGGCGTATTTATGAAGAACCTCTAATGGGTATATCTTCTTGAAACCATTAGATACTTCCATCTTCGATTTAAAATAGGTCCTTTTGAGGGTAGATTGGTATACGGCTACATTGATCCTTGAGTGTAGCTAGTACATGTGTAAGGCATTCTGGTGGTTTGGTCATGTAATCTTGTTTTCCAATGTAGAAGTTTTCTACTTGTTGGACTACCTCGGTACTCCATATAATTTTCTTGTTGAGTGTTAATCCATAGGATTGAAGGTGGGGTACACTGGTATTTTGGAAAGGTAAGTTGTATACTTTGTACAGTCATATTCAATTTTTGAAAAATAGGAATAGTGATACTGAAAAGAATGTTAAAATCTTTGATAAATACTCTAACGGTGCATGCTGCATAATAATCGCTGAAATGCGTAACAGGCAGCAGTTTTATTTTCAGAACTTCGTTAAACGTTGATACCGGCAGAATATTCTCGTGTAATAAATGAATAGCACTTCCTATTTAATTTACCTAATAGAATAGATATCTCGTGTGAATAGAGAGTTATTGAATTCATTCTCAAAGCCACATTTTGGGAGTCTCTTAATTGATTAGTTTTCTTTATTAAGAAATTGATAGTGTCGACATATTTTGACTGTGTATCTGAAATTATTTCGGCGAGCGTTATTAGAAAGAGAATACGTACAGTGGTCATCTGAAAATACGAAAACCAATTAGTGTTTTCTTTGTTTAATTTTATTTTTATGATAAATGTGTTGATTCCGAGGATTCTTTTTATATTTAATTTCATAATTGAACTCTTCTGGTTTAAATTTCCATCGCATCAGACGCGAGTTTGGCTCTTTTAACGAATTTAGCCAAATTAATGGTTTATGGTCTGTATACATAATAAATTTCGTTCCGTACAAATACGGTCGAAAACGCTTAGTAGTCCAAACAATCGATAATAATTCTTTCTCGATCGTCGAGTATTTAATTTCTTGATCAGTTAACGTTCTACTGGCGTATGCTATCGGTAAATCATTAGGAACATTGCCTTGCGATAAAATCGCTCCTAAAGCATAATTTGAGGCGTCAGTCGTTAAATTGAATGTTTTTGAAAAGTCAGGATAGTTTAGAATTGGATGATTAATTAGTAGGTTTTTTGAGGTCAGGAATGCTTCTTTGTCTGTCAGGTCGATTTTCGAGTCTTTCTTCAAGTACTTAGTCATTGGTTTAGTGACTTTAGCAAATTTCGGGATAAATTTACGATAGTAGCTTAGCATACCTAAATAAGATTTAATTTCTTTAAATGATCTAGGTAAGGGAAATCTTTCAATGGCTTCTATTTTCTTGGGATTGGGTCTGATAATGCCTTTTTCTAATAATTCCGCGATTTGTTTCTGAATTTCCGCACGGTGTTTTTCGGGGTATCTATATATTTTTGCATGAACAGGAAATTCATCTTTAGTTCTGATATGATGCTTGATTTTTGAAGTGAAATTCAAGGATTGTCCCGCTAATTGCAGGGCGTTTTCAGTATTATTGAAAATTTTAATTAATTGATTCTGAATTTTCATAGGTGAATGTGATAAATCTATAGGGTAAGATAATTTTCTAGGAATCACTTTTTGAAAATATATGGGTATTCTACAATTTTCACCTATTAATAAATTATTCTGTAAGTCAATAGTAAAATTATTTTTTCTTAAAAATTCAAATACTAGAATACCAATATACTGAGTATGGAATTAGTAAATTACTAAAGGAAATTCATTTTTTCAAACCAAAGGAATCCACGGGAAATAAAACTTTTTCATGACTCTTATCGTGTCCGTGAGGTGAAATTAAATCAGTGTCTTCTGGATAAATGAGATGAGGTATGCTGTTATAAGCAACCTTAGGATCTATTAAGCAGACAGTACATCCGCTATCTAAAAGTAATTTGCATTTCGGATATTCAATTGCGATGTAAGGCAAGCAATTTTTCGATTTTGTCATTTATAGAATTTATGTCAATTGAATTTCCGAGATCATTATCTGAAAATTTTTTACAATCTTCTTCATTGACATCAAAATTTTCGTCTGGAGGACTGTTGTCCATTTCATGATTTTCATGTATATTTTCTTCGCTATTTTCCGCGTCGAGATTTGTAAGTTCTTCGGATATGAAATTATTCGGTGTTTGTCCCATATTTTCGAAATGATTATATCGTTGATTTTGATATTGATTACGCGGTATTTGCGAACTAACTGTCATTTGACGTTTTTGAGCTGTTGGGTTTACAGAAATAGTCGACATAGGAGTCGGTCTATTATACGCCACATAATTATTATTTGGTCGAAACACGTTTGTTTTAGGTATTTCCTTGTTATTTCTTCCGAAAACCTGAATATTCGTCGGATATTGTCTTTGCGGTAGTACTGTTCTTTGTTGTAAATGAATAGGTTGAGAAGGAAACGTTTTCGTAGGTGCAATCACTGGTTGTTTCCATGTTCTCATCAAATCTAGTTGTGATTTTTGAGACATATAATTCTCTATAGTCTGTACCGTTAAGTCAAATGTAATATGCGGTGTAGTCAATAGAGCAGTTTGTAGATCTATTGAGACATTACTTATAAGGACGTTTTTTTGCTAAGTCTGAAACTAGTTGTTTATGTAATAATTTCAGAGCTTGGTCTAAAGTAGGTTCTGCGTCAATTCGATAATTAATTCGGATTTTATAATTTTTAACTAACTCAATGAAATCTAGAACGTCTTCATTGGGTTTCTTGCGCAGAAATTGAAGCTGATTTTTAAGTACATCGAGATTGACATGATCACCAAATTTATTCAATAAAAATGTTTTTATACCGATCCAAGTATTTGGTACATTAGATGATCGAAATTCGGCATTTGCTTTTTCAATTAATTTGCTTTTAATGACAGCCAAACAATATGTTTTCACTATCTGGTCTTCGTTAGAAAATTGCGTAAGATATTCTTCGCACGAATTCAAGAATGAATTCAACTCGGCTTGTGTTCCTGAGAATTTTGGCAATAGAGATCCAAACTCACGAGCTATCATTAAGCCGTTACCTTCAGCCATTTTAACTTTGGACAATTTAGTTTTCTTCTTTCTTGAATCTAAATTCAATCTATTCAACGAGTCTGCCAAAGAATCAATGATGAAAGTCAATTTAAAATAATTAAAATTTAAAACAAATTCTTAATTTACTAATGACCTGCTACAACTATGTGTTATAGGGAGTCTGTAGGTTTTGGGCTGAAAACCATGGGAAAAACAGGAAGTTGATTAACTACTGCAACTTACGTTCTGATCGTTATTCCAAAGTGGAGTCCTCGGCGCTACCCTTAACTATGCACTCTGTTGATTTCTTCAATGGTCAGTTGAACTCGGGACCGGTACTGCCTAATTTCGCCGTCACTGTGAGATAACAACTGAGCTTATGTGTTTTAAAATTCGGATTGCTCTTAAGAATTAATATTCACTTAATGCACTTCTTTTCACGAAGGATTAATGAAGCAATCCCATCCTCGTCGCCAATTATATTTTTCAACACGAAGAAACTATTTTTAAAAATAACGATTTTATTCAGAACGATGTTTACAGGTTGAGAGTTCAAATCAAACTTACAGTTCTATTATTCTAATTGTGCTCTCTAGCTAAAAAGGATGAATAAGCATTTCATATATATTATGCGCAGCGTCTACAACTACAATTCAGCATTTTAAAAGGGAGATACAGGCTGTCTCTCATATAACTATATATATATATATATATATATATATATATATATATATATATATATATATAGGTATATAGTTATATGTTTTACTGATCCTAACTATCTGTTTTAAATAATGGAAAAAAGGTATACTCATGAATTTGCGATATAAAATAACTCATTTAGGTATAGTCACGATTGTTGATCATACAAATTGAAAGGCATTAACCAATTATAGGTATTATTAGTTTCGAAAATATGGATATATATATATATATATATATATATATATATATATATATATATATATATATATATATATATATATATATATATAATCGTATATATCGTATACTGACCTCGTCACTCGACGTATTTTCTGAAAACATCATTCGAGCTACGCTCTCGTGGATGTTTCGCAAATTACGTCTCGTGACTGGGAAGTATAATCGATTATTTTCGATGCTCTTGTGATATTTTAACTGAGTATTTGAAAATTATTTTCAGTCCTCAACATCTTTTCCCTATATATATATATATATATATATATATATATATATATATATATATATATATATATATATATATATATATATATTATATATATATACACTTTATATATATATATATATATATATATATATATATATATATAGTCAAAAACGAAGGTAGCTTACTTTTGATCAACAATAATTTTTTTGACAAACCTCGTATCTGATTGATACAGTTTAATATCTGAAAGTTGGATTTTGGGTTTTAGAACATGCAGAACTTTTTATATTAAATTAATTTTTCGATTAAATCAAATATTAACATTTTTTTCGATATGTATACACACTTTATATAAATATATAAATATATACTCATATTCATCTAGTTTTAGCAATAACAGGCCATATATAACAATTAAACACCGATTTTGTTAATGAGTTGACGTTTAGACACAAAAATCGTCACTTTTTTGAACGACGAAATATCAATTGATTAATAAAATTCGTTTTTCATAATTCAATGAAGTTTTTTTGCTGAAGGTAGATAATCAAGTAAAAATACGTCACAGCCAAGAACAATTTTCAAAGTTATTCAAAATTCAGATTAATATAAAGGAAAAAATTCATAGAATTTAAGTAAAATTATTTACCTGCACAATGACATGATATTCAAATGAAATATTCGGGATATTTGAATAAAGCTGGAGTAGAGTGCTTTTCGGAACTAAAACACTCCTTTATTAAGAGATAACAGATGTTTCTTGAACGGAATGTATTATTTAAGGTTTATACTTTATCATCAATCCATACATAGGTGAACAGTGAAAGTCTATAAAGATTTCCTAAAATGATAAAAATACAAATTTTCACATTTTTGAAGCCTTTGTTAGAAATATTCATCATGAAATCATTATCATCCATGAAACATATTTCTTTTTGTGACCACATCGTTGTATATTGTTCAAATCCTATATAAAAAACAATAGTAGAAGGCCTCATCATGTCAACGTTGTGTATCCAGCTATAAATCCTTACATCCTGTCATCAAAAAAATCAAATCAAATTGTCAGAGACTCCCATAAATTTTAGACCTAGCTAAATAATCACATTGTGCCTTGTACCCGTTTCTCCGAACTCGCATCACATATTTTATCTTCATTGAATAACTGTTTGATTATGGCACGAGATAACACTCAAATTAATAGCTATGCTAATCATTCAACTATATTTTCATTACTAGTGCAACTTGGTATGCGCGGATTCAATGTTAACACTAAATTGCTTTATATCAAACTATCCAAATTCAGCGTGAATACTCTCAGAATACCTATTATCAATCCATATTTCCGAAACTAATAATACCTATAATTGGTTATTTATATCTCGAATTCATGAGTATACCTTTTTTCCATTATTTAAAACAGATAGTTAGGATCAGTAAAACATATAACTATATACCTATATATATATATATATATATATATATATATATATATATATATATATATATAAATATATATATATATATATATATATATATATATATATATATATATATATATATATATATATATATATATATATATATATATATATATATATATAGGGGGAAGTCGGTTAATCATGCGCGGCGGATAATGATGCGCAGCATATTAGCAGTAGAAAAAAAAAACACTTCGTGCCATCTCTTAGAAGATAGTTAAAGTTGCGCAGCCATTTGGGCAATTTCCGCGGCAAACGCGGCTGTCATCGTGTCTGACTACTATTTTGGTTGTTTACTATAATTTTTGTGCGTGCGAAAAGAAGATTGAAAATGTTAATGAGGACTTTTTTGTTTGGGTAATTATACTAAAATAGTCAACGTGGTTCTAGCTATTGTAGGGGCGATTCATCTAAGGTAAAGAACCTCCAGTTTTATTTTGGTGAATTTTTACGAGCATTAGGTCCATGTCGGGTAATGGTGCGCTAGGCGCACAATTAGCCAACTTTTTGAGTAAGAAGTTTTTGTTGTTATTCAGTATGAAACAAAATGTTTTATGAATAATTTCAGATGCTAAAATATACCCGCAAAACGAATAAAGCCTCTTGGGACGCAGACAAAATGAAAAAAGTCTTGTGATTTGTTGCAAATGACGGAGCAGTTAGAGATGACGGAAGGAAGTTTTAATACCAGAATATACAATTCGCAAGAGAAAGAAAGGTGAATATGATGGAGGATGTGATATTAGTGGGTCCACATCCCATTTTTTCCCAGGTCCAAGAAAAAAATTGAGCACGTACTAAAAAGGGCAAAAATTTTTTATGGTGTCACAAGAAATGAACTTCTGCGATTAGCGTATTCTTATGCAGTAGCTAACAATTTAGCTATAAAATTATAAATTTTGTAAGCAAAACAAGATTGAATTGCTAGCCATCACACCACATACATCTCATTGCTCACAGGCTTTAGATTTAGCATTTTATGGTCCACTGGAAGCTATGAAGGATATGACTGTGATTTTTGTACCTAAATTACAATTTTTTTATATTTTGTTAATGTTCTAACAAATATTACATGTCTTCTGTAATGCTTCTTTTGATTATACCTGATACACCATACTATATTTACAGATTTCTGATTGCGCACAGTTACCCTGATTGGTGCGCACAGTTACCCTGATTGGTGCGCACAATTACTCGCATAGGGTGGATAACCATGCGCATTGTCAGTTCATGTCTTATTTCGTTCCTAAGCTCAGAACATATTTTTTTGTGATATTTAATTCATTGGTGTTATACCATATACAATGAAGAATATCAACCCGGCTTCTTAGGTGCGCACAATTCACCGACTTTCCCGTATATATATATATATATATATATATATATATATATATATATATATATATATATATATATATATATATATATATATATATATATATATATATATATTATATATATATATATATATATATATATATATATATATATATATATATATATATATATATATATATATATATATATATATATATATATATTTAATATATATATATATATATATATATATATTATATTATATATATATATATATATATATATGTATATATAATATATATATATATATATATATATATATATATATATATATATATATATATATATATAATTTAATTATATATATATATATATAATAATTATAATATAAATATATCTTTATATGTATATATATATATATATATATATATATATATATACATATAAACTCCATTATCCTGACCAACCAAGACCGGGGCTTTGCCGGATAATCCAAACACCTCAATTTATTCAACATTTAGGACAAACATGTAATAAGTCATAAGAACAAAACAAACGTAATACATGTAACAAAAATGAAAATCTTGATATTTCTATACGGACACATGTGTAAATTTTACACCTTATAGACAGATACAACAATATTTAATATGTTGTATATATGCATAAAATAATGAACATATGAAAAATCACGTGAAATAAATATTGATTTTTTCTGTTTTAGACCTTCATATATTCTATTCCTTATGAATTGGTTCATTATTTCAAGCTTTCTTTATGTTGTAGCTAGTGTCATTATTTTATGAAATGCCGTTTCCTATTAAGTTTCTTCTACTTCTCGCCGGACGCGGGATACACAGCATAAATTATTTATTCCAAATTCAGAGATCTGCAAAACCCCATAGAGTCAGTTAGTTGTTCTGTATCAGGATGCTATGGCGGATTGAAGGCGCACGCATAATCGTGGTTCATCCACATTCGTGCATAGAAAGGAAAACCTCTGAGTGCTTGCCTCGTAATTTTCCCTGGAAATAATAGGCTGTTGTATTCTATCGAAAGTCAACAGTGGGGTGTGGCGGTAATATTTTGAATCAATTTTATACCCCATAGACCACGATTGCTGAGATTTTTCTGATGTAGTATTATATATATATATATATATATATATATATATATATATATATATATATATATATATATATATATATGTATTCCGAAATAATGAATATCTTATAAAAATAATTATAAAATTCCGCTCTTTCTAAAAACCCCACTGAACCCCACCTGATCCAACGCAATTCATGAACCTGCTTTTATATTATTATTAGATAACCTATCTACTAAAGTGACAGCAGTATTCAAAGAATTCGGTAACATTTAAATCCCGAAGTACAACTGATCTAAAATTTCACAATTATTTACGAAAATCAAAGATGCAACACCAGTGATGTACAATACAAATGTAACTTATAAACTACCATGTAGGGGTGTCAAAGCTGTTATACAGGCAAAACATCATTATGATTGAAACAAGGAGTAACCAAACATAAAAGTGATTACTGTCTATTAAACATTAGATTAGCTACTGTCGAACACCATTTAGAGATCGGACACAACTTTGATTATAATAATTTGAAAATTTCAAATCGTACATACAATTACAAAGCCAGGTTATTTCTTGAAGTTTATTATATACATAAACATAAAAATTCAATTAATCACTATCTCGATAGGAATAAATTGAGTAATATTTACTGCCCCTAGATATTTTCAATCATGCAAATTGACAATATTTTCAGTTCAGTTTCACGTTGTGAACTACATGACGATGTGTATGTTAGAATACTGATTTTTATTTGTAAGTACCTACATTCCTACATTATCAATTGTATTTTGTTTTTTCATTGATTAAGTCATTGAAGTATGGCAAAATATTGTTATATTAACAACAAGGTATTTCATTTAGGCTACTGACCGCTTACCCTATAAATTTATATATATATATATATATATATATATATATATATATATATATATATATATATATATATATATATATATATATATATATATATATATATATATATATATATATATATATATATATATATATATATATATATATATATATATATATATATATATATATATATATATATATATATATATATATATATATAGACTGGCCAGCAAAATTAACGCACCACTAAAATTTGGGTCAATTTCAAAGTTAATTTTCTAGCGAACTGCTGAATCGATTTAGATAAAAAAAAATTTCAATGTAGCTTAAATCTTCAGAAATGACGTTATGCAAAGAGAGAAAATTAAATTCGAGTTTTAGGCATATACTCGGTGTTTGAAGAAAAACTAGTAAAATGCACAACTTTTGTCATATTCTGTGGGAATTCCCATCAACAGTATTAGGTGTCTCTCTAAGTCAAAATATAGCCCCATTTTGTTTTTTTATTCACGTTTTTATCTCACATATTAAATGAAATACGGAATTTAATGTCGAAAAAAGACTTAGACTTCAATTTGCTAGGGAACATGTGAACTGGACTGCTGAAGATTGGGAACGAGTTTTGTTCACTGATGAGACGAGGTTTTATCTCTACAGCAAGGATCGAAACTCAGAAATTATTCGATAGCCAAACGAACGTTATTCACAAAATAATATTCGCTAAACCGAGTTATTTAATGGAGGCTCTGTGATGTTTTGGGGCGGAATTTCTTTGGCAGCTCGTACAGACATCATGTCCTTGCATGGAGCACCTTTAAATAGCGAAAACTACATTGACGAAATTTTGTCAGAGCATGTGGTCCCTATGACAGGTTATATTGGAGATAATTTTATACTAATGCAAGATAATGCCAGACCACATACTGCGAAAATAGAACTAAATTATCTAAATCAGGTGAATATTGAGGTCCTAGATTGGCCTCCAGGTAGTCCAGACCTTAACGCTACAGAACATTTATGGGATCTAATGAAAGGCAGCTTAGAGATCATCAACCCCCACCTGCCTCCTTGGATGATGTAGAAAACATTATGAGGGAAATATGGACAAATATAGATCAAGCAAAAATTAGACGTCTGGTTCAAAATATGGGTCGTCGATGTCAATCAGTTATAAGGAATAGGGGAGAAAACACCCGATGTTGACTTTTTATTCTAATGTTTAATATTTTATTTCAAATTTTTTTAAAATAAATTTTAGTTGTTACGTTTTACATTAAATTCCGTATTTCATTTAATAAGCAAGATAAAAAAGTGAATAAAAAAACAAAATGCTTGTAAAAGATGGGGCTATATTTTGACTTAGAGAGACACCTAATACTGTTGATGGGAATTCCAACAGAATATGATAAAAGTTGTGCATTTTACTAGTTTTTCTTCAAACACCCAGTATATGCCTAAAACTCGAATTTAATTCTCTTTGCATAACGTCATTTCTGAAGATTTAAGCTACATTGAAATTTTTTTTAATCTAAATCGATTCAGCAGTTCGCGAGAAAATTAACTTTGAATTTTGGATTGATTGGGCCGATACTTGATGTAAATTAATAAACATATTAAAACAATGGTTAAAAATAACAATTTACACATTTATTATAAGAAATAACGCATGACGCACGTTTCGGTGGAACTTCACCTTCTTCAGTTTGCCATTAGCATCTGAAGAAGGTGAAGTTACACCAAAACGTGCGTCATGCGTTATTTCTTATAATAAATGTGTAAATTGTTATTTTTAACCATTGTTTTAATATAATTAACTTTGAAATTGACCAATTTTAGTGGTGCGTTAATTTTGCTGGCCAGTGTATATATATATATATATATATATATATATATATATATATATATATATATATATATATATATATATATATATATATATATATATATATATATATATATATATATATGGTTTATATCCGGATGTATGTCATATAAATTTTTCATTTTTAGTTACTTATTTGATTTTTATAAAGAAAAACAAAACTTGATTTTACTGTATTCTTTATCACAAAATAGTTGAAAAAATATGTACTATTGCAAATTCGGTTATTCGGTCACCATCTGGCAGATTAAGTATGACTGAATTTGCAATAGCAGTATTTTTCAACTGTTTTGTAATAATAAACATTTGGAAAACATCGAAAATGAATTAGTCAAATTAGAAATTAATACATTTATTTCCACAGCAAACATAAATGATGTCTGATATTGTGTGCACTTTCATAAACTATAGGTACAGACCACATTTCTTGCTCAAGGTCTTGAGAAAATGTAAAACTGAATAAAAATTCTTTTTTTTATATGAATCAATTAACCCTATTTACATATAGATTATAATTATTTCATACATGATTGCCCTCTTCGGCTCATTTGCCTGTATCATTGTCGTGTTTTCTAGTTAAATGTTCTATAAAAGCATTTAAAAGCAGTAATCAATTTTATTTTATTTTCAGGTGTTTTTCTGATCCCATATATTATAACAATGTTAGTATGTGGAGTTCCATTACTCTATATGGAATTAGCAGTTGGGCAGTACACAGGACGAGGACCAATAGGTGCCTTGGGTCACTTGTGCCCATTATTCAAAGGTTTGTGTTCTTTTCTTAATTATTGATATCATATCTAATGTTATGAGGAAAGCAACGCTTTCAAACAAACAAAATTTGGAGTCTAGAGGCCACTACACACGGGCGTCGATGTGTTGATACATCAACGTGCAACTAATTACGTTAATCTGGATGCAAAAGACGAACGTTTTTGAATGCAGAACCCGGATGATGTTTTCTGAAATTGCTTGAATTTTTGGATGCGCATTCCAACGAACACGTGCAGGTATCAACGATTTACCGTGGTGTGTGCGTTTTTAAAGCATTAGCAGCGGTTAAGTTTATGAAATAATTTGTAACTGCAGTAGGTATTTAAAATAATAAGTTAAATATTTAATTAGATGCCCAGGTTAGTTAACAGCCTTTATAGTAAAGGGACCCACACATGCGAACAAGAAGACGCCATGTATTTGCGAGTCTGAAGTCCTACTTAGCAACGCATTAGTATAGCGATCCTATTTATTATTGCTTTAAATAGATTCCTTTTAGTCTCGAAGTGATATATAAACCCTTATTATACAAATAATCTAATTTTTAAAAAAATTTTATTACTCCAAAACGTTGTTAATTTCATTTATTGTGCCTTTTATTTGATACCTACATAAAACATAGCGAAAAGAACATCGTTATTATATACCTAACTCATGTATGAATTAGCCAATAGAATCCGTGAATTTTGCATAACTACTGCGTATTGATAAGTGAATAAACCCTTGACTACGTGATATAATCGTTTTGGTGTTTCGCCTCGTGTCAAAATGAGAATATTTTCATATTGACGATGTTATGACGTTTGTCATAACATAATAAATTAATATTTTTTATTCGTTATATAATCGTAACGAATATCACTCTAGCAAACGAAAAAAATCGTTATACTGACCTCGTCACTCGACGTATTTTCTTAAAACATCACTCGAGCTGCGCTCTCGTGATTTTTCGCAAAATACGTCTCGTGACTCGGAAGTATAATCGATTATTTTCGATGATCTTGTGATATTATAACTGACTATTTCCTTCGTCTTAAGTTCCACCAATCACAAACGCCCAATTTTGAATTACAAATGGTTTCTAGATGATAAAACTGTATGACAGCACCTGTCAGCAGTTTTTTCGAGTTTACCCGCAGCAAAACTTGACACCTGTTGTCACCAAAAATTATAAAACCTTTGATAACAAGTAATTATAGTCTCCTAGGATACCAAAAAACGACTAAACAATTTTTCTGATTTTATTGTCAATAAATTTTGTAATATTGTTACAGTGCTAGTCAGCTTATGTAGTGAAAAGGAGTCGCTTTGGAAGTGATTCTAAGACTAATATTGATCTGTCGATCAAGAAAAGTGTACCGTACACTGCCGTTAAAACTGAAACCCATACGTCATTCGTCAATATGAAAACGGTTTACGGAATTCTGCAATGAAAACGAGCTTTTGGAAACTACAAGTTTACAGCACCTCAACCTATTCCTGAAAGATTGGACGTGAAATATGAACAAAGAAAACGGCGAAAATAACAAAGAACTAGTTGTGAAGACAATGTGGAACACCGTTGCAAAAAAAACAAAAGCTGTATTTTATGAAGTGGAAAATAATTTTTGATCCATTTAAAGATATTATCTTTAAGTCTAATAGGGAAGCTCGTAATGCGAAATGAAGGAATTTTCAGATGTGCGCCAATAAAAGGAAAGCGAGCTCTGCTTCATTAAAATTGGGAGAATACTAAGCAATGGTTTTATTATGGGACGAAGACACTCCGGCGGGACATGGTGAAATTGTACCATATCGGTCCAATAGAACTTGCCTGGAGAGGTGGAGATGCAGTCAATTGCTGAATTCATTATTTTAAAGAGGAAGTGAATAATTCTGGGATTAAAGCAGGTAGATAACATAGTTATATATTTTTGAAAATAAGTGATTTTCAAAAATCCTACTTTATTGGAAGAGTAGAATATAATCCTCTCTTCAATAAAACGGCCCAAGGTGGAGAAAAAAAATGGCCGATAGTAAATGGCTGATCCACAACACGAAAAACCCTACCTTTTGTCCAGTCCGTCTTTTAAAAATTGTAATGGTTAAACGTTCATCTAGAATAACAACTGATAGGCTATTCTTAACAGTAAACCCATCATGGAACAAAGAAAAATCAAGTGGAAGGTACAAAAACACGCCAGTGGGTCAAGCGAACTTTCGAAATGGACTAAAGAAGCAACAGAGAAGGCAGGATTAAATACAAAAGAAATAAAAATAAGAAACCACTCTATGCGGTCGCAATATGATAATAAATCATCGTCGTCTTTTTCTTCTTGCAATGAAATTTGCAGAATTTGATTATTCTTAACTGTATATCGAAATCGAAGACACACACGCAATTGAGTAATTGCGCGACGTAACTGCAGGCTTCGGAATCTATACGACTGCAACTGATGTCTCACGTCTGCCGCGTCCTGCGGAATCGCACCTTTAAGGAGGGTGGGTGAACAACAATTAATTCAAATTACTGGCCACAGTTCAGCCAACTCAACTAAGCATTATCTGAAAATGGGTAATGAGCATTATTCCAACATCATAAACACCCTTAGAAGTGACGCCTCAGAAACTCCAGCTGAAAAACAGAAAACAGAAGACCCTGCAGCCACTCCTCGAGCTTCTCACTTTTAGCAGTTGGACCCTATCAAAAACTTTAATGATTTACCTACACCCAACGTTAATAATTAGTTAAATATTTCAAACAATACTCCTACTGTGTACCAAAATTACAATTTATATTTTGATTGTACCATAAATAATTAGGTTTGAACTATTTTGTGATTAAAATAAATTACCTGTTTTTCAGTTTTAAAATTGATACCTACATATTTATCATATTTGCATATATAATACGTACATATATGTTTTGTAAGCTATGTATGTGATGATGCAGAATAATATGTTACTCATGAAATAGTTTCGTCAAATACAATTCGGGAATCTAATTTTTCCTTTGAAAAAAATCGAAAAAACACTGCAAAGTAATATTTTTTCAACAAAATGCCACTAGCACTCATTCTTGTTGAACGTGTGAACGTGTTATTTTTGAGGCAGAAAAAATCATCAAAATATGGATAAATTAAGTCAAAATTTTGCCATTTTCGAACTTGAGGTGTGGCGTTTATGATGTGCATAAGTTCAGCCTTACAGGGCTTTTTGGTGCTAAAAACACCGGTTTTCTTGCACCACCAAACCTTGTCCAAATTGATTTATAGGGTTAAAAATTTGAACCTGAAATCAAGGTAATTTATATTATATAAAATAAGGTACCTACTACCCAGATATATCTTAATTTGCCTCAGTGATGAAGTTTAAGTACACCATGATGGTATTGCATATGTTATGTATTATGTACATGAATATATCTTTCTTAGAAAACTCATGAGCAGAAGGAATCATTCTGTAATTTCATTCATATTTTTTTCAGGTACGGGCTTAGGCAGCGTTGTCATATCGTTCCTGATGTCTACCTACTATAGTGTGATAATAGCATATGGAATTTTCTATTTCTTCACGTCGTTCAAGTCGAAACAACCCTGGGTTGATTGTGGCCACAACTGGAATAGTGCCAATTGTTGGGTTCACCGTAAATCAGGGAACGTGTCTTCAAAACCTATTAACAGTCAAACCCCTTCGGAAGAATTTTTTGAGTGAGTATTTGTTGAGTATATTATTGACTGTGAAAAGTTTTCATTAATAATTAATAATCACCGCAAAGTTCAAAACAATTGATAATTTACTAATAAAAATAAAGCAGATTAAATACAGAGATAAGAATAGTTTTCGGTCCAATATGATTATATATTTCCAAGTTGTCTTATTATATGTTATCATAGTCAACAGTGAGTATAAAACTTAATTCATGCAATGGGCTCGAACTACTAAAGTTTGATATATATATATATATATATATATATATATATATATATATATATATATATATATATATATATATATATAAATATTGATTATATTACAACCAAATTTGTTTCAGTTGACGTTTCGACTCTTTATTGAGTTTTCTTCAGGACATCTACAGTTTTATTTATGAGAAAAACTGTTTCGAAGTGGATTTATTGTCATTTTTGAAAGGTGTAGATGTCTTGAAGAAGACTCAATAAAGAGTCAAAACGTCGACTGAAACAAAATTGGTTTTTCAGATCATAACTCCTTGCAGCTATAATTAATATTTTGTCAAATTATAGGCAGTTTCTTACTCAATTGTATATATATATATATATATATATATATATATATATATATATATATATATATATATATATATATATATATATATATATATTTATATATATTTATATATATATATATATATATTTATATTGTGAAACATAAGCCAAATGTTTTTATTTTAAAGTTTTATAACTTTATTATATATATAAATATATAAATATATATATATATATATATATATATATATATATATATATATATATATATATATATATATATATATATATATATATATATATATACCTACAGCTGTCCGAAAAGACATTTTTCACTAGAATATTTCATTCAAAATGAAGTTTTGAAATCATTCTAAAAACAGGTTAATTTTCAATTTGGGAGGAACGTTGAGTCACAATATTATTAATTTTGTTGTCCCGTCGTAAATCTAGGTATCAACTTTGAAATTTTAACTGGCACGATAGAGTATATAAAACGTCTTATGAAAGCTTTTTTTGAAGCTGATTTCATAAAAAAGACTAAAAACTTACTATTCGTTCTCGGGGAAAAAAATTAATTTTTCGAATTTCTTATTTTAAAATAGGTGTGGGGCTTCAGAATAGATAATTCGGTCTACTGATTTAAGTGCTTTTTATTTTCAGTACATCTGAAATCAATGGTTTTTGCATCAACCCGAAAATCTTGCAGCCAACCTATTGTGAAAGAATGTTAACTCTAGACGTTTTTGTAAATGTAAGGGGGTATTTCGTAGACAAGACACAAACAACAAGATGCGCATTTTGGTCAATTATTGTGATGAATTTCAAATTTCAATAAACAATTTTAAATTAAAAAATATAAAATTCGAAAATTTTTTTGGCTGAAAACGTGAGATTCAATATTTTCATATGAATTCCGAGTCTGTGTTAAAGGATATATTTCATATAATGTATCACGTAACTAGATCTGAAATGGGGTGCGAATTATAAACAAATACTGATGTAAATCGATTTCTCCATCGAATTAAAACACGAACTGTCGGAATTTTTTCAAAAATTCATTTGAACGAAATATGCAGGCAGAACTCGAATCTATTATCACAGATTTTCAACCTTTTTGAAGAATTTCTTAGTATATATATTTGCCTTCCAAGAATTCCGAAATTTTCAGATATTACAGTGACCGGAATAAAAAATTTTGACTGGACTACAGACAGTACTTTACTTTGAGTTGATACGAAATCGATTTCAATAAATTTTTTCTACATTACACAACAGATTCAGCAAAACTTATTTGAAACCTTATTTTTTTTCAGAATTAAAGTTCTCCAGGTTGGAACCGGCATTGAAGAGTTTCTTCAACTCCGCTGGGAATTAGTAGCCTGCTTGATTTGTGCGTGGATTTTAATTTATTTTGCCATTTGGAAAAGCATAAAATCTTCTGGTAGAGTTAGATACTTTACTGCCACCTTTCCATTCATTCTCATTCTTCTCTTTCTTGCAAAATCTCTCAGTCTGGAGGGAGCTGACAGAGGTTTAAGATATTTTTTCCGACCCAAGTGGAGGTTGCTAGGAGAAGCCAAGGCAAGTTCACTTTTTCAGTATACACACCTGAGAGATATTGCAGTATATTGTATTACTAAACAAAATTCACACTAAAATGGAGTTATGTGTTTAACATTTAAACGAATATTTCCAACACCAAATTACTTTTTCAAGAACAAATCGATTTACTACAATTGTTGAACAAAATTATTATTTATCTGACTAGCAGTTCAGAATTGGTTTTTCCTATTCTAATAATTATTTGTAACCATCTTTGTATTTACCCCTTCTACATAATTTGTCATTTCTTGTTTTCGATATAACAGAGAATCATAGTTAGTTTGCCATTAGCATCTGAAGAAGATGAAGTTCCACCGAAACGTGCGTCATGCGTTATTTCTTTTAATAAATGTGTAAATTGTTATTATTAACCATTGTTTTAATATGTTTATTAATTTACACCAAGTATTGGCCCAATAAATCCAAAACTAGAAACAATTTAGTTCGTTTTTTCTGGTTGAGTTAAATAAAATAGGTATTGTTTCTACATACTTAGATTCTTCTGGTGTTACCATTCAAACTATGTTAAAATGAATATAAGATGTTTGAGAAAAAAACTCTGAGTTTAACGATTTTCACATATAATAAAACAACAACAATAGCACAACGTGTTTCGCTGACACTACACCTTCTCAGGTGCGAATTTCAAACTAAAAGTGTTTTAGTGTTATTAGGCCAAGCTACAGAGATTTAGAGAGAGCATTTTGTGCAAAAAGTGTAGGAAGAAAACCAGCTCCGCCATTGTTTGTCAAATAGTTCCACATGATATAGTGATATATTTTTTACTCGACTTTATTATTTATATCTTTGTTATTAACAATTTTATGCAAAAAATTTTTTTTAGTTTTTTGCCTATAAAATTGAAACTATCAGAGTAATCGTGATGGTGTCAATAGACTTATTGTAGAAAATGAAAAGACGAAAAAAATGAGAGGTCGGACGACTCGATCAGACCCTCAGTCCAAGGGAAAATTGGAAAAAACCGGCCAAAATGCAGTTTATTCAAAAGTTCCTAACTCGGTTGTTTTTTGAGTTGTAGCGTAGGTCCTCCGGTTAGTATTATTTATCAATATAAACTTTATTTGTGCGAAGAGCAGGAACTGTCCGATGCATAGTTTTTGATCTGTGGCCATTTGAATATTTTACTAAGCAATTTTCCAGCAGACCTGAATGCAACAGTCCAAAACGTTCATCTTCGTTTTACATGAAAACGCTGAGAAATATGTTAAAATTAAGGCTGAACATGACGAAAAAGGGCCGAGCGCGTGAGAATAGTTGACGAGTGGGGGTAGAGCAGCAGGCAAGGATAAGCACGACATTAGAAAGCGTCGGCATTTTGAACATGACGGTTATTTCTAGGCCTTTTTTCGTCATGTTCAGCTTTATTTTTAACATATTTCTCAGCGTTTTCATGAAAAACCAAGATGAACGTTTTGAACTATGAGAATTCTACTTTCAAAATCTTTTTTGTAAATTGAAATCGGACCATACCTGTCGCATTCAGGTCTGCTGGAAAATTGCATAGTAAAATATTCAAATGGCCACAGATCAAAAACTATGCATCGGACAGTTCCTGCTCTTCGCACAAATAAAGTTTATATTGATAAATAATACTAACCGGAGGATCTACGCTACAACTCAAAAAATAACCGAGTTATGAACTTTTGAAAAAACTGCATTTTGGCCGGTTTTTTCCAAATTTCCCTTAGACTAAGGGTCTGATCAAGTCGTCCGACCTCTCATTTTTTTCGTCTTTTCATTTTATACAATAAGTTCTATTGACACCATCACGATTACTCTGATAGTTTCAATTTTATAAGCAAAAAACTAAAAAAACGCGATTTTTTGCATAAAATTGTTAATAACAAAGAGATAAATAATAAAGTCGAGTGAAAAACATATCACTATATCATGTGGAACTATTTTACACACAATGGCGGAGCTGGTTTTTTTCTAACACTTTTTACATGAAAGAATCTCTGTAGCTTGGCCTATATGTGAAAATCGGAGAAACTCAGAGTTTTATTTCTCGAACATATTAACAATTGATTTTCATCGAGTAACGGCCTCATCAATTCAAATAAATATAGGATATTATAAATTCGTGAACACATGTGGCTCCGTAGTTCAGTGGTCAGTGCGTTGGACTACTGAACAGAAGGTCGGCGCATCGAATCCCGGCCGAACCAACGAATGAATGCGGAGCCACCTCCCGCAAGGCAAGGTCCCTTCTATTCGTGTATCACTCATATCACTGTATCACGCACAACACGAATAGTTGTAGAGAGGTCGCTCACACCCGAAACCGAGTAAGGCACTTGAAGAAGAACAAAAGAAATCAAATTTACAATTATTCCAAAAATTCTTTCTTTTCAGTCTTCATTATCTACATAAGTACATAAGTTAAAATCGTCCTATATTCCTCAATTTTCATTTATAATAGGTATTTTGATGTGTTTAGGTTTGGGTCAATGCAGCAGCACAGACTTTCAACTCAATGGGTATTGCTTTTGGGTCCATGATTTCTTTTGCTAGTTACAATAAATATAACAACAGTATATTGCAAGATACAATAGCTGTCTCCGTCGTAAATCTAGTCACGAGTTTACTGGTGGGAATCTTTGCATTTGCTACCATTGGTAATATAGCAACTGAACATAATACTTCAATAGAGGACGTTATAGCTGATGGTAAGTAATATTTCGGTGAAAAATTCATATAGTATAGTTAACTTGAAGGTATTAACTAATTTACTCGTTATTATAAGGAACCAAATCTATTATTTTCCCGAAATTCAAAAATCTTCGTGATGCACTGCTCTGAGTTTTCTAATTTTTCATATCAAGAGAGATAAATTGGATTTTTCGAATTATTATATTGTATAATATTGTATTTGCATTGAGAATTCACGAACTGTACAAAATCGAATTTTCCTTAGTATATTCAGTTATAATATCACAAGAGCATCGAAAATAATCGATTTTACTTCCGAGTCACGAGACGTATTCTGCGGAACATCACGAGAGCAGCTCGAGAGATGTTTTATTAAGAAAATACGTCGAGTGACGTGGTCAGTATAACGATTATTTTCGTTTTCTCGAGTTGGTATTCGATACGATTATATAACGAATAAAAAATTTTTTTGAAAAACGTCAAAACATCGTCAAATTGAAACCATTCACATTTTGACACGAGGTGAAACATCCAAACGATTATATCACGTCGTCAAGGGTATATTCACTTATCAATACGCAGTAACTATAAAGAATTTCACCTAATATACTCAACAAATAATCGTATCAAATACAATGCGTACTTCAAAATAAATACAGTTATACATCCCAAACTTCCTGCATAACTACAAATCGTGTCAGTTTGACAGAATAATCCTCCCGCTTCGCGGTCCGATTATTTAAACTGTCAAACTGGCACTCTTCGTAATTATGCAACAAGTTATCGATGTATAACCTGATTATTTTGAAGTACTTATAGTATTACTACTGATTATATAACGAATAGAAACTTTTTTTGAGAAACGTCAAAACATCGTCAAAATGAAAATATTCACATTTTGACACGAGGCGAAACACCAAAACGGTTATATCACGCCGTCAAGGGTATATTAACTTATCAATCGCAGTAACTATGTAAAATTCACGGATTCAATTGGCTTATTCACACATGACTTATTTAATCAAAAATGTTTACCATATTATAATATTTCGTTTATCTGGCTAATTTATTCAGTGAACTAGCATTTTTGTTCTCAACTCATTGATTCGGTTAACGAAAGTAATACCAAACTATTGCTGGTTTTATCCATCAATCGAGAATGATCTGTTTTTTTCATTTATTATAATGCCTCAATAGTATTAGTTATCTTTCCAATATATCCAAACGACATAGTCCTATTGTGTGTGATGTATGATGAGGTTTATATTTTAAGTCCAGTATGATAGTGATAAAAGACACGAGTACCACCACAGTGCTCAATTATAAATGCACATCACAGACATATTGGATACACCAAATATTAATATTTTCATATTCGATGACGACAGTAGCATAGTTGCCCTTTAATGAAAATACTTAAGTGTCAATTAATAATAACGGAAAACTACTAAGTCATTCTCGTCGAATAGCAGCTTACAATTACTACAAACTGCTCTGAATCATAAGCAGAAGTTGTTACACACAATATCACATTTCTTTCAATGGGCGTTCATCTGTCGAAATTTTAGCAAACAATTGATAGAAATATTCAAATTCGTTCTTTTACAGGACTAGAGATCTACGGAACATGGTGCCAAGAGAATTATTTGCAGGCACATTTAGTTTGTAAAGTTTAAAAATTTACAATAATAAGCGCTTTCCCACATCTCGGTATACCCGACAGACGATAAGCTCATTCTCCGAGAGTAGAAAAAAACAAACAACATAATTATGCTGACACGCTAATATCATAATGTTTCAATGCAATTCAAATGTTCTTGTCATATAAAAGGATAATGATCTGTCCTTTAAATGAAGTTTATTGAATCAGTATCATTTTATGTAGTCTTATAATACTTTTTCATTTTTTATAGGTCCTGGACTGATTTTCGTAGTTTATCCTCAAGCAATCGCTCAAATGCCAGCGGCCAACCTTTGGGCTATACTCTTTTTCTTCATGCTACTGTGCCTGGCCCTCAATAGTCAAGTATATAGAAAAAAATATTCGTAGATTTTGTGTTTATATATTTCATAAAGGTCTCTTGCAGTTCGCAACAGTGGAGGTGGTTGTCACTTCTATTCACGATGGTTTTCCAGTCTGGATAAAGAAGCACCTCATGTGCCATGAAATTCTGGTACTGGTTGTCTGTGTCGTCTCTTTGATATTTGGACTTCCCTATGTGACAAAGGTATACTTTAAAACCATACACTTTTAAGCTTCAAATGTACCAATGGAGAAAATTAGCGCACCACCTATTAATTTTTGAATATACCGGGTGTTAAAAAACAACGTTTCAATATTTGGGGAGCTGATTCTAGGCCTAAAAATGAGTAAAAAGTTTCATATACATATGGGCTCGCAAATGAGCCGTTTTGGAGATATGAGCGATTTTCGGTTTTCAAGATATTAACTACTAGCGCAACCAAATACTATAAATTACAGAAGATATTCGATTTATTTTTGAGTTCTAGTGTTTAACAGAAGATGTTCTATATGATCACCGCCCATTTCAATGCAGAAAGTACATGCATGAAGGAATTACGTACTCTTTCGAAAAGACCTGGTTGTGTTCGGATCGTTTGACAGGATAGTTCAATCAGATGTTGCAACTCTTCGATGTTATTTACTGACGTTGCATACACTAAACTTTTCAAATAATCCCAGATACAACAGTCCAAAGGATTCAAATCGGGAGATCTAGCGGGCCATGGCACTGGGCCTCCTCGTCCTATCTATCTTCTGAGAAATGTTTAATATAAATATTCCCTAACAGCAAGTAAATAATGCGGGGGCGCTCTATCTCGCATGAACCAAATATTCATCCACTGATTTAAAGGTACCAAGTTTAGAAAATCAGGCAAGATATTTTGAAGAAAGTTAAGGAATGCGGCTCCTGTTAAATTCCGTGGTAAAACTACTGGTCCTAACAAACGATCTCCTAAAATACCTAGCCAGATATTTATACTGAAACGCTGTTGATGCCTGGATTCATGAATGGCGTGTGGATTTTCATCCAGCCAAATATGGCTATTATGAAAGTTAAAAATTCCATCTTTGGTACAGCTGGCTTCATCAGTGAAAAGGATATTAGAAGTAAAATGCGGATGTTCAGCAATCTTTGTTAAAACCTATTGACAGAATGTCCTTCTGGCTTGATGATCAGGAGGATTAAGAGTTTGCATGCGTTGAATATGGAATGGATAGAGAAGTTGTTGATGCATAGTTCTCCAGACAAGGGGGCCACTTATTCTTACTTCCGCTGAAATTCTTCTTATACTTGTACCGGGATTTTCAGCCACAATATTTGAAATTTGCTCTTCAACTAACTGGAGTACTTACAGATCTTGGACGTCCAGTATCACGAGCGTTTATTTGTTTAAGGAACCAGTTTCCCCCAATCGTCTAAAAACTTGATTGAAAGTCACATGAGAAGGAAGTTGACGATCGGGATAATAAGCCTCTACATAAAGGCGACGTGCTTCAAGACCACTTCCGTTGGCACGGCCATAAATGAAAACCATATCACTTATTCCAATATTAGAATGAGGCATTTCAACTTCAGGAATAGTAACTTTTTCTTAACTTGAGTGACAGAAAATAAACAACTCGAATCGGATGCAAAATACTCAATAGAAGTACGTAAATGTCATATGAAAAGTCTCATAAATCATATATTTTCTGAATGAAACAACTAGTCCTGTCCTGCCACTCGAATGTTTCTTTTTATTAGTCATTTATGTACAACTTGATACTTTGCGCTATTCTGCAATATTCCATTGTTATTGTGGGTAAGTATAATAGCATTGTATGCTCGATTTTCTTGTTTTCTCAGCTTATAGTCAGCTTTTCATATTCATGTGCCTTCACTAAGAAATGTAAGTGAGCATAATACAGGGCAAGTTGTTACCTTGGTGGAAGACGGGTATTGGCAATGTGAGGTTGCACAGATGCTTGTTGTGCATCATACGACTATTTGTTGATTCCTTCAGCGGTTTGGTACAACAGGTTCACATGCTGTGTCCAGACTAAGGTCAACAAATTGAATGGATGATCATTTCTTACTCTAGAAGCATTGGAAAATCGGTTCGTTGCCGGAAATGAGATACAAAATCAATTTCAAGATGAGATTCCGGAAGAACTTGTAACACCTTTTGCAGCATACATAGGTGACAATATGTTGTTCATGGACGATAATGCCAGACTTCACCGAGCCCAGATCATGAACGAATATCTGAACTAGGTTGGCATTCAACGTTCAGAGAGGCCATCGCGTAGTCCTAACTTGAATTTGATAGATCACTTTTGGGATTAGCTTAGCGGACGCATTCGACGTCGAAGTTCTGCTCTTCAAAACATGGTTAAGCTGGAGTACGCGGCTCTTGAAGAATGGAATAAAATTCCTCAAGATTTCATCACAAATCTTTTCCATGGCATCCAGAGACGTTTGAGGGAAGTTATTAGAACTGGAGGTGGAAATAAGTGTACTATCACTATAGTGATAATGAAGCGAATAAAAACTGAAACTCATGTTCATTTCCCTTTGAAATGGATTAAGTTTTAAGTTTGTCTTTTCATAACAAAATTTTTCGAATATTACATAAAGTGAACAAGGAAAATTTTTCAATAATTCAAAAATTATCAACCAACTTTTCAAGGGAGCTGGTTATATGTATTTCGCCATGCGAAATCTGCATTCATATTCCAACAGTAATAAATAGAAAATATCAAGTCACTCTGACTCAAAATATGCATGCATCTGTTTCGATTGCATTAGATCTCTTCAATGCAGCTTATTTGACTTGGAGTGGAATAACGTATTTCTAATTGTTCTCCGATATAAAACCAAGCTAGTTAGTCAAGTAATTAGCGTACGCTGGCTAGTATTTGGGAGGTCTCGGGTTCAAACCCCGGGGCCGACTGGTCTGCCATGAATTTTTTTCAGAGGTTTCCTCATCGTAATGTAAGTCACTGCTTGCATACTTACAAGGCCAATGCTGGACCAGTATTAATCCTATTTTTTTTTTAATTTCTATTTAAACTTGAGGAGGTAAATTTTGATTCTGACCACTCAATCCTGGGTGCGCCCTTGTTTGAGGCAGAACCCGAAAGATCCAAGAATATATTCCACTAATAAAATTAAATATAATTATTATTAATATAGGTTCATTGCTACTACGGATAATAGTAGGTAGATACATAGTAATTGGATTAACATTTGCGTTTTCCATTTCAGAGCGGTATCTACTTCTTCCAATTGATGGATCATTATACAGCAACCATATCAAAAATGTACTTAGCATTCTTTGAAGTTGTGGCTATTGCTTGGGTGTACGGAGGTGCTAGATTAAGCCGTAATGTCAAAACTATGACAGGAAAACATCCTGGGTGGTATTTCAAGTTTTGCTGGGTCATTGCTACGCCTCTCATGATAATTTTGTTGTGGATATTTTTGTTGATCGATTATGCACCACCAACCTACAATAACGGCTATTATGAATATCCAGAATGGGCTATCGTTTTGGGATGGATTGTGGCATCGTCATCTCTTCTTTGTATACCAATCTATATGATATACATGTTTGTAAAATCTCCAGGTGAAAGTTTATTGGAGGTAAGTAACCGATATTCAACATATAAATCTTAGTGATTCTATAATAGTTAATCTTTGATAATATACCTGATATATATGCTTTGATAATTTACCTGAACCAAGACAAATAAACACTAATGGTCCATTTCTTTCACATAACCAAAAAGTGAACGCCAACTATATCGTCAATACAAGTAACCAATTCTAATCATCCAATAATATCAAACAATGATCAATAATAAATTTTCAGATTTTTCAATGGAAAACTGCTTTCAAATAACCAGATGTTTATTTATGATAACTGGTTGCAACAAATATGCAGACTATCAGATAATAAATTCATAACTTCATAAAGAAATAAAAACTATCTTTTCACAGGTTGAAATAAAATCGTTTCGTCATAACATTGACTTCATCTCGTACTAAATTATGGTTTTTTTTTATCGAGGTGAAAACTTCAAAAGCGATACCGGTTGCTAACCCGGCCTGTGTGGGATTGAATAATTCATATATATATATATATATATATATATATATATATATATATATATATATATATATATATATATATATATATATATATATATATATCTTATTGCGGCGCCTCTTCGGCCTTTTGACGCCTCTTGGGTACCACTGTGTTGTCCTTATGGTCCATCTATTGTCGGTCCTTCTCGCTAGGTGCCCTGCCCATTGCCATTTGAGGGATTTTATTCTGTGGATGACGTCTATTACCTGGGTCTTTCCTCTAATCCACTCTATTGTCTTACGGTCCCTCTTTGTTATGCCGAGCATACACCGCTCCATAGACCTTTGTGCAACCTGGAGTTTCCTTATGAACTCTTGCTTTAGTGCCCAGGTTTCACAGCCGTACGTCATGACTGGTATTATCAGCTGATAGAAGGCTCGCTTCTTTAGGCGGAGTGGCATTCTTGACTTAAAGATGATGGAATTTTGTCCGAATACTTTCCATGCCAATTTTATTCTTCTGTTGATTTCCGGAAGTAGTGAACCAGACTTATGTATTAATTGTCCCAGGTATATATATTCGTCCACTACTTCAAGTGTGGTATCGCTGACCGTGATATCGTGATTTTCTACCATTTCATTGTACATGACTTTCGTTTTGTTTAAGTTCATCTTTAGGCCTACTTCATTGCTCACTATGTTAAGCTCGTTGATTTGTTGTTGTAGTTCTTCAGGGCTGTTCGCGATTAGGACAATGTCGTCAGCGAATCTTAGATGGGATTATGATATCAGGAAAGAAGCAGGAACAAACTGGTATCAAGCTGCTCAACAACGTAATACATGGGCAGGAATGAAGGAAGGATATGCGAGGAGGCTGCACCGTACTTAACGGTAGACCATAGCTACATATGACGAATGATGATGATGATATATATATATATATATATATATATATATATATATATATATATATATATATATATATATATATATTTATATATATATATATATATATGTATATATATATTATATATATATAATATATATATGTATATATATATATATATATATATATATATATGTATATATATATATATATATATATATATATAATATACCCACTAAAAACACCTCTGTTCCTTCGGTTTCCGGGCATTTGCCTACTACACCTCCAGTCTCGCACTTAGAATTAGGACTCACGTGCTGCGGTCAGTACTAGATCCTGTTCTCTTCCTTGTGTCTGTATTTCAAGACCCAAGTGTATGTCTCTTTGCGTCGCGGCGCATTGAAAAAGAAAGGGAAATGGAAAATGTGAATTGGTAACGATGGGGTGAAGGATGGACAGGATTCCATTACTCGCCCGAGAGATTTCCGAAAAAATCTGCTTGGGTACAGCTCATGGATGGAAGTACCTGTAAATAAAATAATTATTAGTCAAGTTGGTCTCTAGGTCTTTTATAATAGACTCTCGTTCTTTGTGCGTCCTCTGTCCTCTTCTGGATCGTAGTTTGTCAAATCTCTGAGCTCTTGATATTGATGCTCTTCTATTGCCGTAAATATATTACGGTATAAATTATGGTATTACAAAACAATCTATTTATACGAAAATTTGAACATAACAGAGGGGTTCCTAGAGAAACTAAATAACAATAAGCAATTCATTCAGAGCTATTAGTAGGTACATTGAACAGATTAAGGAGAGGTGAAGGGTTTTTTTCAATCTGGTCGCTAACTAGGTTTCCGGAATTTTTATATTTATTGATGTATTGGGATTCCCAACAGTTGGTTTTGTGGAGACTATTTTCTAACTGTAATATATTATAATTGTAATTAAAGGTATGGCTTTTTTCAATAATATGTCACGCATAACTAGAGTCAGTTTTCTGCTTAATATAGGTAGATACGTTCGTGTGTTCGTGTATTCGAGTTTTGAAATTTCTAATTGTACATACGTCCTATATAGAATTTTTCACAATCTTTACAGTTGAGTCTATAAACACCAGTACGTTCATTTCTATGAATTTTTGATTTGTTATTTTCAATCAATTTTCCAATGCTATTGTTGGTTTTATATGAAACTTTGAAATTCTGTTTTTGAAGAAAGTTTCAGGTTTTCGGAAGATTTCCCCAAGTATGTTAAACTGTTAAATAACTACTGTACTTTTCTCGGATATAAGTGGGTAAACTTAAAAGTTTAACGTACTTGGGCAAACTTTCCGAAAACCTGAAACTGTTTTTTCATTAAAACCAACAATAGCATTGGAAAATTGGAAAACAATAAATCAAAAATTCATAAATATGAACGTACTGGTGTTTATAGACGCAACTGTAACGATTGTGAAAAATTCTATATAGGACGTACAATCAGAAATTTCAAAACTCGAATACACGTAGCTTTATTAAGCAGAACACTGACTCTAATTATGCGTGCCATATTATTGAAGAAAACCATACCTTTAATCACAATTATAATATATAACAGTTCGAAAATATTCTCCACAAAACTAACGGCTGGGAATCCCTATACATACATCAATAGATATAAAAATTCCGGAAACCTAGTTAACGACCAGATTGAAGTAAACCCTTCTCCTCTCCTTAATCCGTTTAATGTACCTACCAATAACTCTGAATGAATTGCTTATTGTTATTTAGTTTCTCTAGGAACTCCTCTGTTATGTTCAGTTTCTCTAATAGATTATTTTGCAATATCAAAATTTAGTACGAGATAATAATAATAATAATATTTATTTACACAGGTATGATACAAATACAAGTAAAAAAACAAAGATCAGTTGTGATTAAATAAAAACTTGATAAGTGTAAACACTTGTTTCGAGAAGTGATAGAAACAAACAATGAAAAAACAAAGAGATCGCCAAATACACAAATATGAAAATTCCAGTGAATGATTCAACCCATTTAATTATAAAATGTAAAACATACAATCATACATACAAACTCATACAAAATCATTCACGTATTCATACATACATACACCTGAACATACACGCATAGACACATAATATACATATAAATTATATAAAAATTAGAAACTTATACTATACAAAAGGATAACAAGTATCTATCAGTCATCAAAGTATACAAAATATTGAAACAACAGAAATAAGAAAAACAAGTACAACTCAAGATGAGAAAAAAACATGTCAAAATAGCAAGCGAACATTAAGAATACTTTTCTTTGTATAATGCTGAGTTTCTATATATCTACTCAAATATTTGCTGAAGTTCAATTCTCTTACTTCGAAGTATGTGCTTTTTCAGTTCTAGTTTAAAGCGATTCATATTTCCTATCGATTTAAATGTTGACGTGACTCTAACCATCAGCGGTGTAACATAATATTATTTCCTTGGCGAGTGTTGTATTGATGGGAGGGACGAAATGCTGTATTCATTATGCTTTTTCGCATGATATCTAATACCAGAGCACAGAAAATACAACTGTCTTATGTCCAGAATTTGAGTCTCAGTGTAGAGAAGATCAGAAGAATACCTATTATTTATTGAAAATATCCATTTGAGGAAAAGTCTCTGCATGACCTCGAAGATGAGATGAAGTCAATGCTATGACGAAACGCGTTTACTCAATAGATTATATTTCAACCTGTGAAAAGCTAGTTTTTATTTCTTTATAAAGTTATGAATATGAACTTTCACCAAGTAAATACCAATTCAATTCAAGATAATAAATTTTTCAATAAGTTATGAACATATTCATTCCAAGGCTTTTGATCTCATTGATCATGATCTGCTTCTACAGTCTCTTGAAGCATCTAGTATAAGAGATAAACAGTTTGATCTCTTTTCCAGTTACCTGACTCACCGGAAACAGAGAGTGGTGTTGCTGAGGGAGGGTATAACTTATATATCGCATGATAAGGTTATCACCAAGGGAGTTCCACAGGGTAGTATCCTTGGACCACTTCTGTGTGTGGTTTTCATTAATTCTCTGCCTGGATCTTGCTGCGGTAATGGATCTATAGCAATTATGTACGCTGACGATACTAATTTTCTCGTCAATTCTAAGAATATTTATTTCGCATTGTCTTCTGCATCGCCTGTGATAAGAGAAGTAACAAACTGGTGTCGCTACAACAAACTAATGGTGAATTTTTCAAAAACAGAGAGTACTTTTTTTGTTCTGACAGATCAAAAAGAGAATATCCAAAATATGTTGGTGATTCTGAAAACCTAATACCTGTGAAGGATGATGTGAATTTCCTTGGTATTGGGTACTTTGGATAAACGCCTGAAATGGGATATACCTACATATTTCGAAACTAAGAAAGAGGCTTAATTCAGTCTTCTACACCTTTTATATGCTAAGGGAGCAGGCTGATTTACATATATCGTATGGAATACAATTTTGGGGAAGTTCCATTCACTTAGGTAGTGTATTTATATGTCAAAAATGGACCTTAAGAACGCTACTGTGACTCGATTACAGGCAGTCTTGCCGTGGCCATTTCAGGAGACATAGTATCCTCACTGTGTATGGACTTTACATTCACAAAGTGCTTACATTCTTTCATAAGAATCAGCATTATTTTGCAGATTATAAGAATGCTAACAGCACCAGACAGTTATTTCCATATTTTGTTCCAAAGCATTCATCCTCCCTGAGTACTGAGTACATGGCAATTAAGGTTTTCAATGCTTTGTCCAAGCGTCTGCAGGCTATTTCTGCTTATAAACATTTTAAGAAAGAGGTTCATACACTAATAATGCAGTGTGAACCGTACACGGTTGAGGAGTTTAGGGTTTATTGCCTCAGCTAGTTTTTTTTTTTGTATTTATAACTTATTTTTATTTGTACTATTATTTGTGTAGAATCTACACAAATAATAGTTGTAGATAATTTGTGAAATTAATAAATGTATTCTATTCTATTCTTGTATTCTATTCTATTCTTGTATTCTATTCTACTCGGGCACACATTTTGTCAAATTCGAATGTTTAAAAAATGTATGTGCACAAATTTCGTCTATTAGGTGAAGAAATTGGCATTGATGATTCAAAAACATCTTATTACATTCAATAACAAATATAATATCAAGAAATATTTATTCGGATTCCTATTATAGCTAAATTTTTGTCGATTTTCAGAAACTGAGGAATGCAATGAAACCGGAAATCGAAGAGAAATGCCCAAAATGTGGTGATTTAGAATGTGATTGTATCATTGAAGATGTCATGAAACCAATGTTGGTGCTCCAAAGTTCAGATGAAGATGGAAAGAAGTCCGAGCCTTACTACATACCTATTCAAACTCTGGACAACTATAAAAATAATGGAATTCCATTGAACGATTTCCCCAATTTGAATAGTAGTCTAGAACCGGAAGATCTACAAGAAAATCCGATAGATATACAAGTGAAAACAATACCACCTAGTGATACTTCAGTGAGTTCGCAAGAGAGTAAGATGTAGAAACGAGAATCCTATTTTAAATCGAAACAAGAAGTCGGAAAAAAGCAAACTGGATTCACTATTCAGCATCGACCAAAAAGATTCCTTATGATAAAAACAGTATACTAGAATACATTCCAGTTATGAAATATTAATATTATTTCAATATTGAAATAGAACAAGTAAGAAGTGTATAATTTACTTATAAGAACCAGGACAATACATATCAATGAATAGATTCTTAAGTTCGGCCTTAAATTTTTCCTTCATCAGGAAAAATCTTTCGAATGTTAATGATAATAAGTACATATTTCTTTTTTTTTTGTCAAAATCATTCGACTGCTCCAAACAAATGCTGAATAGGAAGTGAACGTATGGATTTCATGTTTTATTTGGATTGTTATCCCAAAATAATTTGTGTATGTTTCATTCATGAACGAATACACATATATGATAAGCAATTTCTTAAAATAGTAAATTACTATGTTTTCAGAGATCTTCAGGATGACCCACCTATTGTGATAAAATGATGATAATTGTGAACAAATAAAAATCAGTTTCAGATATATTTTTTTAAATTTATACATTCCATTGTAAATAAGTGTAAATTGAGAAATTCCTCACATAGGTAAGTATATCTACAGTGGGTTTCACCATATGGGAAATTTTTTTATTGTCTATTTGTCAGAAAATTTTAGTCTTGATGAAAATTGGTGCATTGCAGGAAACTTGGATTTGAGATGTCAAAATTCTAAATTTCCGCACAGTGTGTCCAATTTTCGATACTTTTTAATGGCATCTCCGTTATTTTTGAAGATAGATAGTTGAGGTTTCCGCGACACTGTGCTATTTTTTCGTAAAACTGAAGATGCTGTCAACAGAATTTTAATAGCCCTTTTAGTTTTTAAGATTTTTGAAAATGTTGCATTTTGGGATCCGTTATCCTTCATCTTATCGAAAAGGTAATACAACATTCTTATAGATTTTTTTCCGTAGAATGCAGTGGTGTAGATAATTTTTGGTACATATTTACTCTTTTCGAGTTATAAAGCAAACTTATATTTTTTTCAATAAAATACCCTGTATATTTATAGACTATAAAATTTCCCCTTTTTTCGCCTTTTCAAAAATATATGATAGTATAAACTTTTTCTCAAAAACGCGCAAATAAATGACAATTTTTTGAAATTAAATGCATAATTTAATAGTAGGCCATGGATATTGTTCACGACAAGAAACAAAAATAAATGTCAAACCAATATCATCGGTTTTTGATTCGACTTTTGGTTTATAAGGGTGTTTATTTTCGTTCTGTTGGTATAATTATTTAATTGATATTAATCAATTTCTTCCAATAATGCAGAGTATGGAAATTATGAAAAATATGATATGCTGGTATGTTTTATACAGAGTAATGAAAATTCTGAAGAAGCTTCGGAATTATATTTCCTACGGTGAGTAATCTATAATGGCTATGAAAATCTCTAATATCATTTTAATTATTTTCTTGTTAGATATCCAGAAAGAAGGCAACCGTTTTTTGAGATATTTGCTCGTTTAAGAGCAAATTTAGTTGAGCACGGATCATTTGTTCACCCGCGTGCTAAAATATAGGTACAACAAAGAGAACAGGGAAATAAAAGAGATAGATACTTTGGGATATATAGAAGCAACACCTTCGTCCTTATAGAAAAATTGAGAAGGAAATTGGTGTGCCAAAAACGGACAGCATTGCAGAACTTCAAGGCAAATGAGATCAAAGGTTCTTTTAAACGATATTCAAAGAATTACAAAGATATACCAATTTTGCATCAGAAAAAATGGTCGTCAATTTGAACATCACCTTCAATTTTTTTTGAAATCATTTTATTTATTTTTGTTTGTAATATTGTTACTTTGGTATTGGTATTAGTAGGTGTGGATGGTGACCGATGCGCTGTGACCTTATTAGATCTATTGTGCCCCATCTTCTTCTGCTTCTCGATGTGTTCTCGTTTTACAGCAGCCCCTCAAGCCTCAATACCTTCAGGAATTTGAGGATTTTAAGGGGGTCTATCCGTGGTATTTCTTCTACAGTCAGCTGGTATGATCCCAGTGTGTTCAGTCTTTCATGGTGCACAGCATAGCACTCCATCAGTATATGGTGGGGTGTTTCTGGACGTTCCTTGCAGAATCTGCAGGTGCTGTCCCCCTCTAAACCTAGCTTCCTTAGGTGTTCTTTGAGTCTGCAATGCCCCGTAAGAAATCCTGTGATTGTCTTTAGACTAGTTTTGCTGAGGTTAATCAGTGTCTTCGATCTTGCTCGGTTGAACTTTCCGAGAAGATCTTTGGCCTGCCTCAGTCCTGGAAGTCTTTGCCAGTATGTTGCTCTCATTGCTTCTTCAGCTTTATTGAGTTCTTCTTGGAAGTAAGATTTTCCAAGTCCGCAGAAAGGTTCTGGCCCGATTAATGGCGTTGACGCACCCTTTCGTGCCAGGGCGTCTGTTTGTTCATTACCCTTCACTCCGACGTGCCCCGGCACCCAGAGGAGGATCACTTTGTTATTCTTGCCCAGATCGTTTAGTTTGTCTAGGCATTCACAAACCATCTTTGAGTTGATGTTATAAGAGCTCAACGCTTTGATGGCTGCTTGGCTATCGGAGAGGATCGCAATTTCCTTGTTCCGGTATTTCCTATCGAGGTTGAACTGAATGCACCTTTCTATGGCGTGAATTTCCGCTTGAAAAATACTGGGGAACTGGCCCATGGGTTCTGAGTATTTGGTACGAGGCCCAACGACTCCTGCTCCAGTTCCTTCGGGAGTTTTAGACCCGTCCGTATACCATATTATGGTATTCTTCTCCAGTGCTCGAATGGATTCTATGCTCCATTATTGTTACTTTACGCTACAAAACTGTTGACACAAACTTACTGATAGAAAAAAGATCTATAGGTATTTTTTAATTAAAAGATACCTATATGCAGGGTATCGAATTCTTCGTTAGTAATATGTAACTTTACTTGATCATTGTTGTTAGCCATGGCCTTCTATTGATTTATCCCAAAATGCAACATTTCCAAAAATGCCCTGTATCTTAAAAACTAAAAGGGCTATTAAAATTCTGTTGACGGCATCTTTAGTTTTACGAAAAAGTAGCACAGTGGCTCGAAAACCTCAACCCTCTATATTCAAAAATAACGGAAATACCATTCAAAAGTATCGAAAATTGGACACACTGTACAAAGGAGAATAAAAAATATAAATTTTGATCAAGAGAACATTGTTTCGACATTATTAAAAAAGTTTATTTAGAAAAGTTGTTTAAATTTAAAAACAATATTCAGATTTGAAATCACATCCACCTACGCAACAAAACAAAAAAAAATCCGTTTATAGAAATTTTGATAAATTTTTCTTTTGTTGAAAATTAGGAATAATATCATTTTCACTTTGTTTAGCGATGGGAGGAAAACGTGCAAATTTAAGGATTTGGTGATTGATTATTCAATTTTATGAACGTTTTTGTAACTTTGTTTCTATTTATGTTCAACACATATGTAGGTAAATTAAGACTTCCCTTTACGGCAGTGGTCCCTAAATATATTTTTTTCTTTTAATTAATCTACAGGTGACGAAAAAAAGATATACTTTCTATTTATAAGAATAGCCCTTATTGATTTATTAAAACGTTAGTTTATAAAACAGTTTACATATTTATTAAATAAAATACGCATGACCCACGTTTCGGTGAAACTTCACCTTCTTCAGATGCTAAATGCAAACAAGCAATAAATAGATGAAAAATTGTGCACAAAGGGTAAATAGACGGGTGGTTACAAATAATTAGTAAAATAGGAAAAACCCATTCTAAACTACTAGTCAGGTAGTTCGGTAATTTTGAAAAGATTCAAAAGCGTATGGTTGTATGAACAATTTGGCTATTCATTAGGAAACCTGAATGTTTGTAATTATTTATCTGTAATGATTCTAGAAAATTAAGTTTAATTCCCTTACTTTCAGCATTTAATATTTTAAAGTCAAAATGGAATGTGTGATTTTCTTGGATTAAATGGTTTGCATACTGTGAATCCAACTTTTGATTAACAAAGCTATGTTTAAGTTCTGAAATTCTGGTTTGAAAGCTTCTGAAAGTTCTATCAATGTTAAACTTATCACAATCATCACAATTAATTTCATAAACTCCTGATTTATTGTTTTTGTGATCTTTTGATTTATTATTTTGCTAAAAGATTCTTTTACTTGAAATTCAAGTGAAAAATTATATTTTTATATTATAGATAAAGTCATTTGCTCAAATGCCTTACTATAGTAAGGCATTTGATCTCATTAGTCATAAACTGTTGCTTGCTATGATGAAGTATTTTGGTTTTTCTGATGAAGTATGCCTGTGGTTTGGCAGTTATTTGAGTTCTAGATCATTCACTGTAGAAGTGGTTGAGATCAGCTTCCGCTTTGGTGGTGCATCGAGTTCCTCAAGGAAGTATTTTGGGTCCGCTCTTGTTTTCATTATATACAACTGGTCTTCCTGAGAAACTGTCTTATTGTTCATATCACATGTACGCAGACGACACCCAAATAACAATGGGATTTGCACCACAGGATGCTTGTTTAAGTATGCAAAGAATAAATATGGACTTGAATAGTATTGAGATGTGGTGTAAGGATCATGGATTAATTTCGAACCCAACGAAATCTGTTTACCTTATGGTTGGAAGTAGAGGAATGAGAAACAAGTTTGATCAATATAATTTTGTGGAACTGAATATAAATGGAACAGTATTAGAACGTGGGGAATCAGCGAGAAACCTGGGTGTGATGTTTGACAGTGATCTGAATTTTGAGAAACGCGAATAAAAAAATTGGCAACTCTTACTGCAAGTTAAGAAGCATGTACTCCTTTGAGTACTTGTTGCCAGAATGGCTGAAGTTGACCCTGGTGGAATCTTTGATTTGGTCCCAGTTGGACTACTGTAGCGTGGTCTATTTCCACTTTCTAAACAAGGAATGCCAGGAAAGGATGCAGTTACTTCAAAATGCATGCATGAGATTTGTATGCTGCATCAATAAATTTGATCACATAACTCCATCCTATGCCAAATGTAAAACATTGAAGCTTGAACATAGAATGATGTTTCAGTTCGCAATGTTTGTGTACAAAATCCTGAAAACTGAGTGCCCATCATATCTTCACAACTACATGACTCGAAGAGAGGACCTACACAGTCTCCATCTCAGGAATGTAATCAGGTTCCATATACCTGAACATTGTGGACAAAAATTCAGAAATTCATTTGCATTCTTATCTGTAAAACTGTTGAATAGTGATGTTTTTCATCTAATGCAGAACTCTTCTTTGAATGTTTTTAAAAGATCTTATAAGGAATACTTGTTCAATTTAATGTTGATGTAGAATTTGAAATTGTTGATTATTCTAACTATTATTTATTGGTGTCATGGAAGAACACTTATGTGAATGTCACCTTTTGTGTACCTGTGTAGTGGTTGCATAATAAATATTTTATTATTATTATTATTATTTGTTACTGAGCACAACATTGCTTAACGTACCAAAAAGAACTTTGCTGTGAGCAACAAATTAAGCCCAGAATGAATACACTCGTAAAGAAAATAAAGTTCAAAACAAACAGAAGTACTCTAAAATACAAAAGGAGAAAACAAAAAGAAATACTGATACACCAAATACACAAACATCTCAAATAAAAATTATAGAAGATAATACATTAGAAGAAAACGGCATAGGGACAACAAGAGCTCAAAATAACCAAATTTTCAGTTCATATACACATACAGAAGAAAATCAAACTGATGAAAGATCCTGGAAATCAGTAAGTAAAAAGGGACGAGAAATTAAAGTAAATCTTAAAAGCAGACCAACCCCTGTCAGAGGAACAAAAAATAGAGACTCAAATCTACAAATAGCAGAAAGTTATGACTGGTTGTTTGTATCAGGCCTTATAAAAGAAACTTCATCTGAAAATATTATAGAATATGTAAAAGAAAATGGTGTTGAAAAATGTATCTGTGAAAAACTCCACACAAGAAAAGAAAATTACTACAGTTCTTTCAAATTAGGAGTGCCAAAACATAAGTTAGAAATTGTAATGGCTGCAGATTTCTGGGATGAGGGAATTATAATAAATAAATTTTTAAACCTGAACAAAACAGCACCTTCCATGGTGAAAATCTGAATGTTTCACAACCTTTGGAGCATACAGCCAACCAATATCTCAAAATACTACACTACAACATAAGATCGTTAAGAAATAAACAACATGAACTCGAAAATGAAATTGTTGACGAAAATATAGGACTAATAGGGCTGACGGAGCACTGGCTGAGCGAACATGAGATTACAAATCTTCGCTTACTTGACTACACAGTGGCGGCCAGTTACTCTGTGAGAAAAATGCACAAGGGAGGTGGAACCATAATCCTGATAAAAGACAGCATAAACTATACTCCATTGAATATTGAGAATTCCAACACCGAATTGTGCCTGGAAGCATGTGGCACATATCTAACCAGGGCAGACATAACTGTGGTGTGCCTGTATAGGTCCCCATCGGGTAGACTTATGAACTTCTTAGAAGAGGTGGAGAGGATGCTTGAATTCATTTGACAGAACAAAAAAATTATCCTAATGGGTGATTTCAACTGCGACTTTGAAGTATCAACTATGCAGTCAAGAGCATTGACGGAACTACTCATGTTTATGATGATGTATGGTTTTAATCAAATTATAAAAGAAAGCACTAGAGGCCAGGCATGCTTGGATAATATACTTTCAAACTTTGAGTATCAAAACTTCGCAGGATACCAGATGGATCCTGGACTGTCAGACCATAAGGGCCAAATAGTACTCTATAAACAACTCAAAAATACTGAAACACCTTCATACAGACACAGACCTATCACAGGCAGGGGTCTGTATGGATTCTACTCTTTAATAGAGGCCATAAACTGGGAATATGTAGAGAACGATAACATCAATATTGAACAGAAGTTTGAAATGCTTATTTCCTCATTGGAAGAAGCATGTAACATATCTTTTCCCATAAAATATTTTTAAAAAGGTTCACGTAAAAACAACATAGGATGGTTTAACAACAACCTAAAACAACTCAGGGAACATAAAAGGTTCTTGAAGGATGTATGTAATCAACACAACACTGAAGGAAATCGAGAAGAATTGAAAAAATTTCGATACAAATATAGGCAATGTATAATGAATTTCAAAGAAAGATGCAAAGATCAAAAACGCCAGCAACCCTATCTCCTGCATGTGGAACATTATAAACAAAGCCAGGGGAAACAATAAACCAAAAATAGACTCTAACATTGATCCTGGTGAATTCAGTCGGTTCTTTACAACAGTCAGACCGAACCAGCATATTCCAATTTCTGAAATACATCCGGTGGATCTAGTTCCAAACAACGATAATGCCCAAAAATTCAACTTTAGAAAGGTAACCTATGTAGAGATCAGAGACATTATGGGGGATCTTAAGAATACCAAATCAGCAGATATATATGGACTAACAGTTGAGATGATAAAAACAATCAGGAACCTGCTATATATACCCATAACTAAGCTTATAAATGAGGCAATCGAAAAATCAGTGTTCCCAAATAGCCTAAAGATAGCAGTAGTGATTCCTATACACAAAAAAGGTAATCATAATGATCCAAATAATTATAGACCGATATCTCTACTGCCAGTAATATCGAAGATATTTGAAGCAGCTATGGCAATGCAGATAACGAACTATTTTGAGCATGCAAACTTGTACAGTCAATCTCAATATGGCTTTAGAAAAGGCAGAAATACCACAGGCGGCATCTTGGACATGATACATGATATCATGGATGCGTTTGAAGATAAAAAGTACCTTAAAGCCAAATTATGCGATTTAAGTAAAGCCTTCGACTGCGTCATCCACACGATACTCACAGGTAAACTGGAAAAACATGGATTCTCAGAGTCAAGTGTAGGCTCAATTGCCTCATACCTAAGAGACAGACAACAAAGGGTCCAAATGGGAAATAAATGGTCAGAACCAGAAACCTTACAAATTGGCGTACCACAGGGATCAATACTTGGACCAATCCTTTTCCTGATATATATAAACGATCTACCACACTACATTAAATATGCAAGAACAATATTATTCGCAGATGATACAACATTCCTAAGTGGGGGAAAAGATGAAAAACAGATTTAAAACCTAATGGAAGATACAATAAAAAAAACAGACAAATGGTTCTTGGCAAATAGGCTGGTACTGAATAAAGGAAAAACCCAAGACATGACCTTCACTCTTAGAGAAACAAAATCAAAAAATGACCCGGTAAGGTTCCTTGGGGTGACATTTGACGCAAAGTTAAATTGGGAACCTCACATAAATATTGTCTGCAAAAGCCTGAGCTCGTCAATCTTTGCCTTAAAAAACTTAAAAAAGCATAGTATCGGATGCAACACTTAAAATTGCATATCACTCTTTATTTCATGCTAAGATGACATATGGAATAATAGCATGGGGTGGATCATCTCAAGCAAATAGGGTTTTTGCACTGCAACGTAGAGTGATGAGACTGATTGGGGGGCTCAAGCACAGAGATGAATGCAGACACATGTTTGTCAAGCTGGGCATACTAACTCTTCCATCTGCCTACATCCTCCAGAACCTGTTACTAATAAAAAGCAATGAATCTCAGTACGATAGTTACGAACAACAACATGACTACGACACTCGAAATAAATCAAATCTGGTTCCTATGCACTGTAGACTATCAAAATGCCAAAGGAGAGTGGACTACATCGCAATCCATTTCTACAATAAGATCCCAAATGAATTGAAGATCCTACCAATGGATAACTTCAAGAAGCAGATGAAAACCCTGCTAATCAAGGGGGCTTTTTATGATGCTCAAGAGTACCTGGCCACTGTTTTTAACTAATTCTAATATGTACCGTAATATCTAATTTTAACATGACATGAAACTCTAAGTTTTCATCTTTTATTTCAATGTGTATTGTAATGTTTCATTATAGTAACTATATCTTTGAGTCCTTGTATGTATAGAAACATGACCTCAAACGATTTTTATTTTATTATATTGTATCTGACGAATGTAACACCTATGTGAGATTGACATGAGAAATATATTTACTTTACTAAAAAGAACTTTGCTGTGAGCAACAAATTAAGGATTTTTTTTTTTTTTTTAAAGGGGATGATGGGACACAGGCGACTGTTCGCCTGTAATTCAACAACTGGAAAACTGTCAGCTTCAACAAAGTATTACATATTCTATGTTTAAGTAGGATCATAAAAGAAGCGACTGCTTGGAGTAATTTTACTTGTGAATAGACGTGTTCGTGATTCTAGCTATAACTGGCCAGCAAAAGCAGATATGCATATAAGTAACTGATAAATCAGTCTTTTAAACTATCAATATTGTTATAGTCAATTATTTATTCCAATAATCTCTGCAAATCTCAATTTATATTAATAATTACATTATACATGAGTAATAAATAATATGATCCATGAAAAAAAAACACAGAATTTCTGGAAGTTTGTTGAGAGAACCAAAATGTTCATAATAACATAGGTGAATGTAATAAATCAAATTAATAACAAGATGACTTTAAAATTATTTATTCGTGAAGATAATATAATTTAAATAATTTTAATTTTTGTAAGTTAAATACATTGAGTATGAAAACTTAAAACTTATATCAAGAATTCACATGTCTGTAGAAAGACAAACATATAATTGGTTACCCTTTTATAACAGCGATTGGCTTCAATTTAATACATTTTTTGCTTATTCCTGCAGCATGACAAGTATTGACTACATCCGTGACATTTTTGTAAGATTCAGGAGCTTCTTCCATGACAAGTTTAGGTGATGCTACTCTAATTGAAATTCCCATTCCTTCCATCTTTCGTAATACTTGCATATAGTCCAAGTTCCTACGACTTTTTGCTCTGGAAAGCGCTCTTCCCTAAGGAGAATGAAAAGATATGTTATCATTTTCCTTGAAATAATATTTCGAAACTTACTTTAAATAAATATATAACTGAAATAAAAAAGAAAGGAACAACTGATAATATTAGCGTTGAAATTATTAAATTAGAAAGTCTAAGAGAACCGTTATTGGATCCCATAAATTCGTCACTAACAGAAGGAATAGTACCAGATAAATTAAAATGCTCCGCAATCATACCAGTAAAAAAAGTTCAAAATTCTATCAAAGAAAGCGACCTAAGGCCCATAAATATGCTACCTATCGTAGAAAAACTTATTGAAAGTGTAGTATTTGATCACCTTAAAGATCATATTGAAAAGAACAAAATTCTGGTAGATGAGCAGTCAGGGTTCAGGGAAAAGCATTCAACTGAAACAGCCCTCGTTAGTGTGTTAGAGGATTGGAGACAATCTCTAGATAAGGGAGAGTTTGTGATAGCCATTTTCCTGGACCTGAAACGGGCATTTGAAACAATAGACAGAAAGCTACTTCTAGAAATTCTCAAGAAATATGGCGTTGGGGGTAAAGTATTAAAATGGTTGACAAACTATTTAGATGGTCGCAAACAAAAAACATCAATCGGGAAAAACATTTCAACGGAACAGGAAAATAATGTAGGCGTGCCACAGGGCTGCATTTTAGGGGCATTTCTATTTATACTGTACATCAATAGTCTTCCTAAAGTGTTAAAATATTCAAAAATAAAATTATTTGCCGATGACGCATTAATATATTTAAAAAGCAAGGACATAGTGAAAGCTTGTGCCGTTTTAAACGAAGATTTAAAAAATATTGAAGAGTGGTTAAAATTCTGTAAACTTAAACTAAACACAAAAAAGAGCAAAGCAATGGTTATTGGGAAAAATGTTTCTGGGCTCATTTAACGAACAAAATCTGGACATCAAAATTGAAAATGAATCTTTGGAGATAGTGGACGAAATAAAATATTTAGGAGTGGTAATTGATAGAAAGCTGAATTTTAAAACACATTTTTCAAACGTGACACAAAAAATTTCTATTAAAGTTAATTACCTATATAGACTATCAGACAATCTAAACCTGGATACAAGAAAAAACTTATATAATATACTAATATTACCACATTTAAACTATTGTTCTAGCCTGCTGTACTTTAGTAATAAATGTGTAATTGATAATTTTCAACTTCTCCAAATAAAGCTATGAGAACGATATTAAGAGCCAACAGATACACACCAATTAAACATATGCTGTCGATCTTGGAATGGTTGAATGTTGAAAACCTTCTTAAATATAATGTACTGGTTTTGGTTTCAAAAATAAAGCATGGTATCCTTCCTGAAAACGTACTAAATATGTTCAAGCGAAACTGTGATATTCATGGCCACAATACAAGAAATAGAATGAACTTTCACCTGTCAGAGACAGGCGTGAAAAGACAAAACTCTTTATGTCATAAAGGTCTTCAAATGTTTAACGAGTTACCAATCAGTGTGAAGCATCAATCATCCCTAAACAAGTTTAAATCATCACTGAAAGAATATTTATTATTAAATCAAAGACCTTACTAGTACTAATTGAAATAAAACAGACTTTTAAATTTAATCTAGTATATTTTGGATAAGTTTTATCATAGTTTCAAATATTTTATTTTTATGCTTTATTTGTGTCAGAAATGTGTGAATTTATGTAGCTTTATAAGCTGAATAAAAACCTTTGAATTGAATTGAATTGAAAAGTCGATACGACGATTTAAAAAAAAATAACTGAAAAGATCTTCAAATGAAAAACAATTGAGCAGAAATTCAATTTTCGCAGAATCTTCTGTGAAGTAATTAAAGAACAACATAAATTCAAATAAAATATACTCTGAAGAGATCATAATTTCTAGATAGAAGTACTCACTGCTCCATGACAAGTAGATCCAAACGTTTCGAGCATTCCCTGCTCAGTACCTGTTAAGACATAACTACAAGTTCCCATTGTTCCTCCTATTAAAACAGGTTGTCCAGTTAACTGATAGTCTACAGGTATGAGGGGATGATGTGGAGGAAAAGCTCTAGTAGAACCCTTTCTATGTACTAAGAGAGTCTTCTGTTTTCCGTCAACCATATGTTCTTCAATTTTGGCAATGTTATGAGATACATCATATATAACATGCATATCTAAATCATCTGGAGCCATGTTGAATTGTTTTGCAAATGCCTGAAAAATAGATTGCTTCAGAAATAGCTCAGTATTCGTTTACATATTTGAAATTAACAAACGTAGGGATCAATTATTATGTTACGACATGAAATTATGAAAACAAATTCACGATTTTCAAACAACTGATGAAAAAGTGCACACCTATGAAATGACAAAGTTTGTTCCTATCAAGTTTGATATTTCTACAGGCTTGATGTATCTTAGATACACATTCTTTTATCACTTACGTATCAGTAAAAGATTAGAATAGAGGTTTATTTTGCAAATATTGAAAATATTATAAAACCAATATACCAGGTATGCAAAAAACAACGCGTGGGACTAAAAATTACACCAATGAAAAACGTAAAAAATTGATCTTTTTTTTTGGTTGCGGAAACTATGAGACGACCACCATTTTTAAACGAAAGAGAAATTTGGTGCCACTATATTTAGGTACAAGGTACAAATATTTCTGCACCTTATTTGCACTCTGCAATACACAATAATATTAAGAAAAATGTCAAAAACAAATAAATTACAAAATGGCAAATATCACAAATAAAACATGCAGATTAAATGCTCATCTTAAACCACTCATAGATTTGCAATATAGGACAAATTCATCTATATAAAATTTAAAACCAATCAAAATAAACTTTCCCTGAATGTTTTCAAGATGTTCAGCAGTTAAAATTCTTTGACTTTCAGGGACATAATTACAGAAGGAGTTATTTTTCAATTAAGAAGTAGAATGAATTGGTTAAGTGTATTTCAATGTCCAACAGATACTATATTGATATACAATAAAATAAACACCTTCATTAATACATATTTTGTCAGTTAACCTTTCAAGGAAAACATCAGCATCACAATAGAGTTTAGTTATTGGTGGATAAATACACACTATTATGAACAAGATCAAGCCTGTATGTGGATTTGTGAATATTTCTGCAATATAATGCGCATCCACTATGGCTATTTTTATTACGCGAAAAGTTCGAAATTAGTTAATAACCGTAAAAAACATATTCAGTTGTTCGCTTAAATCAAAAACATCCACAGGATTATTGGCTAAACTAAGATCAATGTAGGAAGCTGAATGCACTTGTGTACAATAATTTTAAAGAGGAATAGTTGTATGAAAGTGTATTAAAATTAATTTAAAGGAGCAAAGCGCTTTCGACTTTTGTCATCTTCATCCCTTTGCTCCTTTAAATCAATTTTAATACACTTTCCAAGAATTCCTCTTTAATTAAAATTAGATCAATCTTATTTACCTTAGAACCATTAAACGAACCCAATGATTGAATATTATGATGCATAAAATAGATCAGTTTAGAAGTATTATCCATTGTTATTGGTTGGCATCATATTTTTCTTTGGCCGAAAAAAAAGTTTGAATTTAAATGCTTACAATACAATATTCTTTATTTGCTTACTTATCATTTGGAATGATTTAGCATCGTCAAGGTTTACAAACAGTTTGACAAATATTTTAACAAAGTGATGAAACCTTAAATTAAAAGTAACAATATAAAAATTGGTAAGAGCAATATGCTTACTTAAGATATTTTAAAATTGCATAATAAACAAGATGTCACATTTAAAAATATATAGACACTATATTTGACAATTTAAAAACTCCTCAACAGTGTAAGGGGATAGGTCCAACAACAGTGATTTAATCTTAATTTTGTACTCTTTCATTAATAAATCTCTTAGATACGGTAATAGATGGTTAAAAAGTCTCAAAGACAGAGTAATGTAGCTTTTATGCGTGATGGTTAGCCGATGTTGAGGAATAAGAAGATCATCCCCATTTCTTGTATGATATTCGTGTCGAGAGTTTACAGTAGAGAGGGTAGCTTGTTTAGACTTGACGTATACTAGACACTGATACATATAAAGTGCGGCCAGAGGCAAGATGTTAAATTTTTTAAACAGTGGCCTGCAACTTTCTGTTTGCTTTACTTGACCCAAAATACGTATGGCTGTCTTCTGCAGTGTAAATATCTGCACCCAATCTGTAGACTGTCCCCAGAAAAGCAGTCCGTAAGAGATCTCAGACTGAAACAGTCCCATGTAGGCAGCCCTAGACACATGAAAAGGAACATTCTCTGAGATTCTACGTAGTAAGTAAAGAGTACTGGAAAGCTTTGGAGACAAAATAGATATGTGGTCCCTCCAATTCAATCTTGTGTCAAGGGTGACCCCTAAGAATGGTAAGGATTTCTGACCATCCTCCAGCTCTCTCAATGCGAACATAAGTGTATTGGTCTTATCTATGTTAAGACTCAGTTCATTAGCCGCAAAAAAATTCTTCCACCCTAGTTATCGCAGCTTTTGCCTGCCGCTCCAAATAAGCAAGGTCAGAATGGGTCCCACAAAGCGTAGTATCGTCGGCATACTGGATGGTATGTAGAGGACACATATGCTCCGAAAGTTCATTGACATAAATTATAAATAAAAGTGGCCCCAGAATTGAGCCCTGAGGCACACCTGCTGTAACATCCAAAGCCGGCGACCTCACACCCCTATGTTCCACTACTTGTTCACGACCTGATAAATATAAGGAAATTAAATCAGCCCCCCTACCTCTAATCCCATAAAGGGGAAGTTTATCTAACAGAACTGAATGCGACACACAGTCGAAGGCCTTCGAGAGATCACAGAATACAGCAGCGACTGCCTCCCCCCTCTCAAAGGACTCCACAATGTGCCGCACCAGTTCATCTATGGCATGAGTAGTTGATAGTTCTCTTCTGAAACCAAACTGCGATTGGGACAGCAGGTTATTTATATTTAAAAACCTTGATATTCTTATATTAAGTGCAGCTTCTATAGGTTTTGAGAGAACTGGAGTAATAGTAATAGGTCGATAATTACTAGCCTCGTTTAAATCACCCTTTTTATATATTGGTATTACCTTGCCAAACTTTAGCCTGTCTGGAAACTCACCAGTCTAAAAACACCTATTGATAATTTTCGACATTGGCACTACAAGACCCTCTCCTAACCCCTTTAAAATTTTATTGCTCAAACCATGGATATCAAGTGCTGCGCTATCAGATAGATCAGCAATAATATGTCCTACTTCTGCAGGAAGTCTTTCTGTCGAAAGACGCCAGCCAGCTAGAAACCCTCACTATAAATCTTGGCATACAACTCATCAGAGATGATTATTTCAAGGCTGAAGGCAGAATTCTGTCCCATGGTATTCAATTTCTTGAATTCAGTCTGTCTGTCAACTTCAGCAAGCAATTCAACAATTTTATCCATAATGACGTTATGGCCAGCAATCTTTTCTATGTAAATCCATTACTTTTTAGCAAAGCCTTGGATAAAATACCGGAATTGCCAGTAGGTTGTTCACCAGTACACGTCTTTGTGGCAAGCTTCACTTTTTTCTTACACAAAGGGCTAACACTGTTTTTAGTATCTTAGAGAACTATGGGGCATGATTTACCTTCATGAACCAATACGAGGAAAAAACTTAATGATATTTTTCTGGGATATTATAGCAATATTCCGGAAAAAAGGTTGGATAATATAATCTCATAAACAAATTTAAAAATTCCGCAAAAACTAGTATGCATGTTTCGTGGAGTATTCAATCAATCTTAGGTATGATTAATTAATTGATTATAAAATGAGAAAATATAAGTTTAGACTTCGGTGTATTTATCATAGTAGGACTAAAATTATAGGTATTATATCTTCATTATTATTAGCTCACCTGTCTAGTTAAGAATGTCATAGAACTTCGATTAACCCAAGCAAAATTTGCCGCCGCTGCCATAGATTTCAAATAATCTTGGCCTTCAGTTGAGTTTATTCTAGCACATGCTAACTGTCTGTCATTTGTTTCAATATTATCTCTTTTCATGGCTTTTTCCATCTGAACCAGAGCATCGGTGGCTACTTGATGTCCAAATCCTCTGCTTCCTGAATGAATCATTACACAAATTTGCCCCTTTTCTTCTATTCCCATTTTGCAGGCTGCCCATTTGTCATATATTTCTTCTACCACCTGGATTTCAGCATAATGATTACCAGCCCCTAGAGTACCTAGCTAAAGAAATTTAATTCAAAAGTAATTCATACACTTTTTTCATTTTATATAACACCATATAACACCAAATATTCAGACAGAAGTACAGGGAGTAGAAGTGAAATTACCTGGGGAAGACCCCTCTTCTTTGCTCTCATGCTGACTTTGGAAGGATCAGCATTCAGCATTCTGCCATATTCCTCACAATGTTCCTTATCTTCAGCCCAGATATAACCCTCCCTTAAGGACCAATCCATACCCATTTCTAGAGCTTCTTCCAAGTCTTTTGCATTCATTGGAATTATTCCTTGGGAAATTACATATCTAAATGTTTAATCATTTAGATATTGATGATTAACTTACCCTTAGATCCGACTCCCACAGGAATATGATCAAATAAACTTTGTGCCAACTGTTCTTTAACAGGCAACACATCTTGCACAAACAGATTTGTTCTCAATAGTCTAACACCGCAGTTGATATCAAAACCTACCCCACCTGTAACACATTACCATGTATGAATAAATATTACCATTAGCTAATCTAGCTATGATGACAATGATCAACTCCAAAGCAGCGGTGAAAATCGATAACACACTAGGTGATCTCTTTGATATAACTACTGGGGTAAAACAAGGTGATTCGCTGTCGACAACTCTCTTTATTATAGCATTACATAAAGCCATAAAACCAATAGACCAAAGAGGTACGATATTCACCAAATCCACACAATTATGCGCGTATGCAGATGATGTTGGCGTCATAGCTAGAACTAAAGAACGACTTGTAGAAATATTCAAACAGATTGAAGAAAACGGTAGGGAACTGGGACTGGTTGTAAATGAAAATAAAACAGTGTATATGAAAGTATCCGCCTCAGAAGATCGGAGGACAGTCCAAAATCTTATAATAGGAGAAAGAAGTTTTAAAGCTGTTACTGAATTCAAGTATCTAGGAGAGATAGTCAACAACATAGGAAAGACCAGTTCAGCAATTAAGGAAAGAATACGAAGTGGGAATAGAGCCTATTTTGCAAACATAAAACTACTAAAGAACAAGTTAATATCCAGAAAAACTAAGCTCAAAATTTACAAGACCCTTATAAGACCCATAATAACCTATGGAAGTGAAAACTGGACAATGACACAAGATGACCAAAATAGGCTGAGAATATTCGAACGTAAGATCATAAGAAGGATATACGGAGCTATCAGGCTGAGTGAAGAAGAATGGAGAATCCGAAACAACAGGGAGATAGATGAAATTCTCAATCATGAGGACGTCGTGAGATTTATAAAATCACAGAGGCTACGATGGTTCGGTCACGTACAAAGAATGGAGGAACATAGAATGCCCAAAAAGATATTGAACGCCAGAGTGTACGGAACCAGAAAACGAGGAAGACCACGACTGAGATGGATGGACCAGGTTCTGGAAGATCTAAGAGCCATGCGAGTCACTGGATGGGGCACTACAGTGAAAAACCGTTTCGCTTGGAGGCAAATTGTTGAGGAGGCCAAGGCCCACCCCGGGCTGTAGCGCCTATTGGATGGATGGAATAAATATTACAAGAAACTTCAAAAACAACTCATAAAGATGAAAACAAAAACATGCGAGCAGCAGTCACTAAGGAAATATTTTTCCTTATTTTTGTTCTTATTAATAAATATTACATTTTCAATAAATCTTCAAAAATTTGCAACTGAAAAAAGGATAATAAATCATATTAACAAAAACTAAACAAGGCGACATGAATGTAGGTGACATGGGCCTGCCATGGGGTTTCAGAAATATGAACTCATACTCTTTTAAATTAACCTTGCAGATATATGATTATTTTCAGAATAGCCGAGAGAATAGCACAATGCTTCTCTTTTAATAGACTAAAGTTTCTTGGAAAATATCTGTTTTTAAACTTTTATGAATTCTGTATGATTACCATAAAGCATCTATTTTTATTTGAAGAACTGTACACAAATGGTGAAAGTTTGTGTATTTTCTTGAATGAGATAAAGAGAGATATTGGTGTTCTACAAGGTTTCATACTGGGACCAAGTTTCCTTTTAACCTATATAATTGATTTTTCACTAATTTTGAGGTAAGCCTCTTAAAGTACTACAACATATGTTCTTGGACCTCCTCAGGAAATTTACTTTTCATGCAGATTTTCAGAGCTCTTATAATCATTTCAAATTAGATTGTTTGTAATATATATAGTATAGCTGCAACATATTTTGCTAGTCATCTTTGTCAGTTTAATGATCAATTCAGATAGTTTACTTTTCATGTTAATAATTATATTCTGTTGTATCTCATGTTTACTCAAATAAGCAGCTATTTGTTCTTTAAATAGTATTTCTTTAATATAATGATTAAGTGTTGATATTTTGACTGCAAACATAACTGATTTTTTTTTAAATTGTAAATTAGATTATAAATGTTTAACAAAACTAAATTTGAATTTACTACGTTTATTATCACAAAATATTTTGAAAAATATAACACTGCGATTGCAATTTTGGTCACTAGACCATCATCGGGCAGATTGAGTTAAGATGGTCTAGTGACCGAAATTGCAATCGCAGTGTTACTTTTTTCAAAATATTTTGTGATAATAAACGTAGTAAATTCAAATTTAGTTTTGTTAATCATGTCAAATTATCACGTAGTAACGACGGATTCCATCAACTATATGAATGTTTATTTCTTCATACCAAAACTAGAGCTTATTTATATTCTTCTAATAAGCATCATGAAATTATTTTCATATTTGAATAATTCAAGTGATATCTCAACCAATAAGGAAATACCTAGTAAACAACACTCATTGGAATATCATTATTTCATCTAATCATATAAATAAGTTTTGTCAATTATGTTAGTTATTTGGAGATTTACTACATAGGTACTTACCAGGCGATACAATTGATTTAGGATCATTAACATCGAAAGCAGCCATGTTACCAATAGCAAATCCATAACCAGAATGAACATCAGGTAATCCAACAGATCTACCAACAATACCTGGAAGTGCTGCAACATTTGCAATTTGTTTCACACCAGGCAAAAAACCTCCAACCATTCCTGGTCTACATGCATTTCTCAATTCATCCAACATAAGTTTTTCTAGGGTTTTATTAACGTAGAATATGCCTTCCACGTTCATATTTGGTTGGAAACCTTTCTTAATTTTCCAACTGTATGGTGTCAATTTCTCTAAATATTTCAATTCTTCATTGTATTGCCTTACCACCATTTTGATGCAGATTATCTCAGAGGATTAATGTGCGTATAACAAAGTGTACTGTTAAGCAGATGACTTAGTAGATGTAAGTTTAATGTTTAAAATAATTACTATTTTCACCGGCTTGCCTTCATACTCAACAATATATTAAACATAACCAACACTAAATTTGACAATTTAACTGACAACAGAGAACTTCAACGTATCATTGTATTCTATGTTGTGATTATTTCCTAAGTATGATACGTTCTGTTATGAACTAGCCGTTAAACTGAACAACATTTTCTTGGGACAACAATAATCTGAAATGCTGGAATCTATAATTATGAGACAACACTGTTACTTGTTTTTATTTCAGATAAAAATATTGTCCTACTGTTATTTACTGATTTTTCTACTATTTAATATATAGAAGGATATCAATGAATCATATATTGTTTGGAAATTAATCTTAATATGAATTAAACAATGATGAACAAAACTAAATTTGAATTTCTTACGTTTATTATCACAAAATATTTTGAAAAATTTTAACACTGCGATTGCAATTTCGATGATGGTCTAGTGACCGAAATTGCAATCGTAGTGTTAAAATTTTTCAAAATATTTTGTGATAATAAACGTAGTAAATTAAAATTTAGTTTTGTTCATCATGTTAAATTATCACGTAGTAACGACGGATTCCATCAACTATTTGAATTAAACAAATTTACCACATTAAGCCACCTAATAAATAATCAATTCTTAAATTTTATATACTATTCCCAGTTGAAAGAGAGCGAAATAATTATGTTAATTTTTTGTAAATTTTGGATTGATTGGGCCGATACTTGGTGTAAATTAATAAACATATTAAAACAATGGTTAAAAATAACAATTTACACATTTATTATAAAAAAAATATAACGCATGACGCACGTTTCGGTGGAACTTCACCTTCTTCAGATGCTAATGGCAAACTAACTATGATTCTCTGTTATATCGAAAACAAGAAATGACAAATTATGTAGAAGGGGTAAATACAAAGATGGTTACAAATAATTATTAGAAAAGGAAAAACCAATTCTGAACTGCTAGTCAGGTAGTTCGGTAATTTTGAAAAGATTAAGAAGGGGGGATCATACTTCAAGCCCCCTTCTTAATCTTTTCAAAATTACCGAACTACCTGACTAGCAGTTCAGAATTGGTTTTTCCTTTTCTAATAATTATTTGTAACCATCTTTGTATTTACCCCTTCTACATAATTTGTCATTTCTTGTTTTCGATTTAACAGAGAATCATAGTTAGTTTGCCATTATCAGTTCAGAATTGGTTTTTCCTTTTCTAATAATTATTTGTAACCATCTTTGCATTTACCCCTTCTACATAATTTGTCATTTCTTGTTTTCGATATAACAGGGAATCATAGTTAGTTTGCCATTAGCATCTGAAGAAGGTGAAGTTCCACCGAAACGTGCGTCATGCGTTATTTTTTTTATAATAAATGTGTAAATTGTTATTTTTAACCATTGTTTTAATATAATTTTTTGTACCTTATTATCAATAGTCTATCCTCTAGCATATAAGATTTTTAGAAAAGAAATCTTCACATATGCCACAATTCCAATCGACTCAATCAACCATATTAGCCACAAACTTGTAACAATCATGTAACTCAATTAATCATAAAGTGCACTTCGTTCATTAGAAAAGATTTTCGTAAAGAAATTGAACAAATAACATTCAATAATGAAATTTCGCTTCATAAATAGCTCAAATTATTAAACGCATAGAACGTAAAGTCTTCTCACTTTCTCCCTACTTGATTGAAGAAAAATCAGAAAATATATTATGTCAGTGTTATGTATTCTGGTCAACTCTCGAATAACATAATGTACCACTTTTTAAAATTCGACCCTCCTTTTCCAACGAACCCTATTCAAGCAAACTACGCCAACCACAAAATAGATAAAATGAATAAAAGTGGTACGTCGGAAAATCAATCTGTTGTGAAGTTTGGAAATTAATGTCTATCACAAGATTTTAATTTGAAAACAGTGAATTAGACCATTATTCTGCCTGACTTTTGAACCTAAAGACTAGATCACAATTGGTTATTCCATCTGGACAAGTATAATGTTATTAAATTATTATAATTCTTATAAAATGAAACAGTCTTTGTTAAATTATCTACATCTGCTTGTATGTGTGGAAATCAGACATAATGCATTTGTCTCATTTATATATTTATATTATTAGTTAGTCCATAAACTACTGTTTAATAATTAAAAATTGATTTCAAATGGAGTTAAGGTGTTGGTTTTCTCAGTCTCACAGGTTACGGAATTAACATACTGAAAATTGATAAAGGAAATAAAATTTTAGTCAGATTCAAACTATACTTAGTTTACATTCACTCACATTTTGTATATTAAAAATGTGAAACTTCTTGAATTTTACAAAACATTAAAACCCGTTTAGGATTATCTATTGCAGTTAGTAATTGATAAACATTATCTCACTCTATTCTAACTAGTATATCCTGTATCGAGAAAAACCTTTCAACTTCATTGTTAATGCAAAATTTAATGTTATACAATTATATATGCAATAGGTAATTTACAGATAGTAAAAGTGAGATATCACATGGAGAGTTGGTAGGACTCTTTAATCTGTAGGGGATTGTAATCTAATGAACTACAAATTGAAAACAGTATAATGTACTGTACTCTATTTTCTTAATAATTACTCTGATCAGAGTTCCATAAGATCATAGAGAAAATTGATTTTTTGAAAAGGATAGCTGATAGCTCAAGAGTTAGGTTATGTTGTGATATCAACTCGTTGAATGTTCGTTTTATTTATATACAAAGCATCAAATTTCTGCCTATTAAGAAAGTACTAGTTTTCGTGGATTGTAATCAAATATATCAGGTTGATTTTTTTGTATCACATAGTACAAATTATTTGGGAGATATTCAGAAACCTCTGGTATTACATTATTATTTTGAGTTGGAACCTTAAAAAAGTAATATACCTATATTTTTGATACTCTATTCGATATTTTGTAATGTCGATGGCAACGGAAAATAAAAGTATTAAATTGGCCCGTCTCAAAGTATTTGAACAAAAATTAGAGAATCTTTTACCTAAGATCGATAAAGAAATAAATCAAACTGAAGTTGAGTGGCTGCATCTCAAAAGCTTAATCGAATCGTACAATAGTCCTGCTGATAAACCAAATGATTTTCCGAAAACCCATGAAAAATCAGTGACCGTTCCAAAAAGTAATCCATTCACAATGAATGAGTCTACGGATTGTATGGCTATTGAATTAAATCTGAATCCTAGTCTTAACATACCAACACAAGATGAAGAGTTTGATTCAGATTGAATTGGGAAGATTGTGTAAGATTAAGTACCACATTTATTATAAATATGTATTACTGGAGCAGTTTAATAATCAACAGTTGATTATTGACCTGCATTTCACATCAATGTATCACATCAATGTATGCAATTTAATTTTGAAAGACAATACCCTGTTTAGTTTGATTTCATTTTGTCTCATATTATATCTTGTAATTTTAATGGTTTTGTTATTTATATATTACATAAATAATAAATTCATATATCAAAGATAATTCCATACCTGTTTCATACCTGTTTATCTGCACATATTATGAATTAATAATTGAAAAATAAATTATTATAGAATATGTTCAAATTTAATCTAATATTGAATTGTTTATGATATTGATGTTTGTTAGGAACAGTATTTTTTCTACGAGCTTTTTTTCTTCTGGGCTTGGACTTAGATGTATAATGGACATAAATTAATAAATCAATTAGTTGGACACTGACGTTCAATGTCATAGAAACGTTTTTTACTAGCATATAAATTGTTAATGGTAGGTATTTTGTTTATCAAAATTCAAACCTTTTCAGAACTTGTGCACAAAGTTAAATTTTGCTCTTCCAAGTGCGTGCGCAAAGTACCTATTTTGCGCACGCTCGTAGAAAAAATAATTTTCACATCAGTCTTTACTTAATTATCAGATATCGTATATATATATATATATATATATATATATACAGTGGACCCCCGGTAATTCGACAAACGTTTTGCATGGTCGTGTCGGACTATCGAATTTGTCGGATTATAGAGTACTGCCTAAGACCCCCTATATTCCGGAATTTTTTGAAAAAGAGTACATTGTAATCCGACAAATTACATATCAAAATGATAAGATTCTATCTGAACTACAAATCATAATATACTACATACCTATGTATGTCGAATTTAGTAAATTAAACACCACAATAGACAGCTTACGTTTGATTATAAAATTAACCTTATTAATGCTATAGAACTTACAGAAAATAATAACTAAATTTCACATTATGAAATAATTGTATACAAACAAATGCATAATCAAAAACTAAGAATAAAAATCAAATTTTGAAGTATGAAAATATTCATCAATTTTTTTTGCAAAATTATGCATGTGAACATACATACAATAGGCATGTCGGATTACAGGGGGCGCCGGATGTCCCGGCACTGTATATATACATATATATATATATATATATATATATATATATATATATATATATATATATATATATATATATATATATATATATATATATATATATATATATATATATATATATACATACATACATATATATATATATATATATATGTATATATATATATATATATATATACAGGGTGATTCACGGTGGATGGCACATTAGACGTTTCTGGTGAACCATACAACGGATTACTCTGAAAATTCAATGGAGGACATAGTTGGACATTCTCTACCCAACTAAAATATTTTCGGTAATGCGGTGTTGCCACTTCTATTAGAAAGTAGTAGCAACTTTGATTTTTCAAATGGAACTACCTGAATATTATATTATTTTTGGAATCTCCAACAATTTCCAAACAACTTTTCATAATATTTCCCTATACCTATCTGTTACCGTTTTCGAAATAAAAATTATTTTCTTTTTATTTCGTCGGAAATCGAGACCTCTAAAAACTCTGATATCTTTGATCTAAGAAATACAATGATATCGAAATTTCGGTTTAAGTTTGCTGATACTAGGGCGCTTCCTACACTCCAACCTAATCTCCGTTATTTCAATACAGGATGGTCAAAAAATACAGTTATTTTGTTAGCTTGAAAAAGTGACTGTAAGTTGTTTATTTCAAATGGAATACCCTGTATATTATTGAAAATTCGAAAAGCTGCTAGAATTTCCGTTTTATCTATTTATATCGTACCTATACCTAACTAGTCAAGTTACTCATTTGTGAAAAATGTTCCTTGAACATATGGTATCCCCTTGGTATTTGCTAAGCATGTCATGATTACTATTTGACAGTAACGTTGTGACAATCTACTAATAATATCGACACTTTCATCACTTCAGAAGTTAGAAATACCTTCAGAAACGATGGAAATAATTTATTCAAATGAAGTTCTTGTGAATTTGTTTATTATTTTTGTACAGTGTGATAAAATTATCAGCAGGACATGTAGAAAGTTGAATGAAATGTATCCGAATCTACAGCCAATGAACCTCAAGAAATTCATACGAATTCAGAACAATTTCAAAATGTTTAGATCAACTTTAAAAAAGTACCAAATAACTTGATAGTGGAAATATTGATACAAATAATTATAAAAAAGGAAAACAATTATGTGGAATATTTCAAAATATGTTCGAATCGCTGGCCGTTCACTTCCAAGCACTTCAAAATGCGGGTGTTGACTGATTTTGTCGTGGCAGATCTGATTTCATTCGAATCCAAAGCTTCAAATGTTTGGGTGATCCTCTGTAACAATTCTTCTCTCGAACGCACAGGTGTTTTGTAAACTTTTTCTTTAAACATTCCTCAAAAATAAAAATCTAATGGATTAAGATCGGGTGATCTCGCTGGCCAATTCCACGGTCCCAAGCGCCTCATCCACCGATCGTCAAAAAGTCTTTCTAGTTCTGCGCTCACTTCTCTTGAACAATGTGCAGGAGCCCCGTCTAGTTGGTACCAACAGTTTCGATATACTTCGAGTGGAAGATTATCGACGAAGTTCTCTACAATATTTTCCAAAATATTCAGGTAGCTTCTGGATGTTAATGACTCCTCGTATATCAGGTACCTCAATTTGCTGCCCATTAACATGAAAAAAACATTATAACAAAATGTTTCTTGATATCCGGCTTCTTTTGTGAAGTGAGGATTTTCACTGCTCCAAAAATGACAAACAGGGAAAATAATTATTCTCAGTAAACTGTAAAGAACAACTCTCTTATGTTCAGACATTTTTTTTCAATCTTCAAGTTATGAATCCACACCTTTCTTCTGTCTATCATTTCCTTGTTTCCCAACTTTGTTTGGAATGCAACTTTGAATTGTCCAGCTTTTGGAAAGGTATGTAAGCTATATTCGGTTTTTTTTGCCCAAGATGAACAATAGAATACACAACAATAGTGATTCATCTCTTCTGAACGTTTGTAAACGATCCAAAATACAATTAAAACTCAACAACTTCTCATATAAAATACACGTAAACAGATGTAAACAAAGCAATCTATCTCCCATGCTCTAGTAATATTCGAAACCGGTAGGGAGCGTATCGCTTATTATGTTTTCCCTATAGACCACATTTGCAGACGATTTTTATTTTCCTTGCGTGAGTGCATAATTACCCGCCACTGTCACTAGAGCTGAATATTCCTCTTCCTCAAACATCCTCCTCAAACAGTTTGGTAGACTGGACAAAATTATGGTTTTGTACGAATGTGTGTACGCAATCAGGTTGCACGTTATTGGTTGAACCTTTTTGGATGCACGTCGATGTATCAAGACATCGACGTCCGTGTGTTGCCCGACTTTCGGTTTCCGGGCATTTACTTACCAAACCTCCAGTCTCGCAGATTAGGAATCTCGTGCTGCGGTCAGCACTAGAACTTGCTCTCTTCCTTGTGTTTATTTCAAGACACAAGTGTATGTCCATTTGCGTCGCGGCGCTTTTGAGAATAAGTGAAGCTGTAAAACACCGAATCCTTATAACCACCTCATAGTTCCTGAGAAGGGCATTAATAAAATATATATATATATATATATATATATATATATATATATATATATATATATATATATATATATATATATATATATATATATATATATATATATATATATATCAATATAAGGACAAGGTATATATGATGCTAGGCTCTGGCCAGCAGGGCTGCTTTCTCACGTTTCAACTTTTGATTTGGTCAGCATTATTTTAGAAAAGAAGAAAACCCTGAATACCCATAATGGACATGGTACAAACAAAGGTATATAGCGCAGCAGCATAGGTCAAATAAACCAAAAAATATACCGAATTTTAGGCATTTAAATATACATGGACTCTCCAATGAGGCAGAGGCATTAGATAATTTTCCAAGTTTTTTGCATATATATATATATATATATATATATATATATATATATATATATATATATATATATATATATATATATCTATATATATATATATATATATATATATATATATATATATACCCAACTAACAATTTAATTTTTATAATGGTTCTTAGAACGTTTACCGAACGTATTTTATAAAACATTCACTATTTTATTAACACTTTCACAATGTTCTTACAGCTCTTATGAGCATGGAATTGGCGCAGATTATAAAACAAATCGCCTGTTAGACTTGCTCTATATATGTTGTTTGATTCTATAATGAAACAGTTTTTAGAACATTTATAAATGTCTTATAAATATTTTAAAAAAACATTTATTAAACTGTTATATAACAGCTCTGTTATAGGACTGTTACTAGGACTTTTTTAGAGTCGTTATGACAACGTTTTGTGAATGTTTTATAAAGCTCGCAACTTTAGCACTTTTGCTAGGACTGCCAATAGTTACACGATAATAAAGTTTTTTTAACATTCCTATTCACACAAAATTGTTTGTGAATATGCAATTAGTCTCTTTAGTTGTTGTAAGAAGATACTAAGACCTGTTAGTATGGTAGCAAACATACAATAATGACAAATGGCTGATTCGGAATAAAGAGTAATAAAAAGAATGAGTGAAAAAATGCACCCATGGTGCAGATGTGGCTGCGAAATTAAATTTACTGTTAAGTATATGGTACAGTTCTAATAAAATTTTAACGCGCTTTTTGAATTATGATAATTAAGGAAATTTAAAATATAATTCAATTAATGATAAAAAAAAACATTATATATGTTTGGTAAACAGTTTATAAGGACCTTCTACATTATAAACTAACCAGTCTAGCATATTCATTTTTCATGAAAATGTTAGGAGACACGAACAAATATAGTTTAAAAATGTTGGTGAAGGCTCGCATTTATATGGCTGTCGATTTAAAGGCTCCCAACATGGCCACTTTCTTATACAATCCTTATAAATCAAAATTATCCGATCCAGGATAATTATGCTGTGTAAGTAGTTGTTATTGAAATCAAACAGGATTTGTCTAGGCAGAGGTGTACTTTAGATTTGTACATATAAAGTAAATCACATACATTTTCTTATCAAATCATGAAAAATGTACATGCCGATTATCATGGGCCTAATAATTGGAATCCGTTAATATTACAAATCATATACCAAAACTTGTTTTTGCTGCTCTTAAAAATTGGGCGTCGGCCCATATTAAGGTTGATTTAAATAGTTCTTGGAATGTCGCTTAGTTTGTGCAGAGCATTTCTTGAACTTGATTCCAAACCATTATGCCAGTAGTTTCCCATACCAACTTTCGTTAAAAAAATTGTTTGTCTGGTTTTTAAGAGGGTTCGAGGATCTTGAGGTAGACAATTTGGTATGCGTTCATTAAGTACAGCAAAAAGCCTCTTTTGAGATAAATGGGGAATATTATTTGATACTGCCCATGACCGAATGTCTTCTCTCAACTTTGTATTTTTTCTCTCGCACAAACTGCTTGCAGAATGATGTTGATCGCCAGGATCAGTATCTAATTCGACAATTCAACTTTCTATTTCAGCTTCCCGGTGAACATTGTTCTGTGGTATTGCCTGATGAGAAACGCAATTAATGTTGAGTCCATCAGACTCCTCTGTTGGAATAGTAGGTATGGTCATTTCGATTGCTAATCTCCGAGGTCTCTGAATGATTGTTAGAGCTAAAACAACTTTTCTTTTAATTTTTTTCCAGCTACTGTACTACATTTAATTTGTACATCCAAACAAAAATATCAACAAACGAAATAAAAATGGCTAGTTTATAATAGTTTTATAATTATTGTTGTGTTAACATTTTAATTTTAAAAGACTCCCTCGCGCAACATATTTGCTTTTTAACTAATTTTTGGAAAACTATAAAACAACAATTTTATAGTCACTCGCTTTCATACCAATTTCCTGCAGAAAACACATTCCGAAAAATTTTATTCACATTTATAAATAACAATAAAAAAACTATTTTGTTATTAGGAAATATGTTCGTAACAAAACAGTTTTATTATTGCTTTTATAGCAATAAATTAATCCAAAAACGCACCTTTATAAAATGCCTTTAGAGCAAAGTAATATTCAGAGCTAATATGTTTTATAGAAAGTATTTTATAAACGTTTATAAAATAGCTGTATAACTTATTATACAAATATTTTATAGTTTTGCTGTAAAAACGTTTTCAGAACAGTTTTATTGACAGAACCGTTGAGCGCAACAAATTTATCCTGAATGAATACTTTATAAAACATAAAAGTTTTTACGAAGCGTTAATAAAACAATTATAAAGTATATTAGTTCTCTAACGATGTCGAATTGCTAGTTGGGATATATATATATATATATATATATATATATATATATATATATATATATATATATATATATATATATATATATATATATATATATATATATATATATATATATATATATATATATATATATATATATATACATTCAAATTGTTGTTGCCTGTGAACTATTTCTAATCTCTTGATAATTATTAGCAATAACAGGCTTGTTGAATCTCAAAAAACTCGATTTTATTAAAAAGTTGACGTTTCGCCACGACATTCGTGGCTTTATCAAAACTTTTGAAAAAATTGAAATTTCTTTGACATTCATTGATTTGAAAAAATTTGAATAGAAAAAGACTACTATGTTTCACTAAAATTTTTCGGCTGTGGCCGTTCTTTGTTATTTATTACGTGCTATTCAGTCCAATATTAACATTCAAATCTGTTATTATTAGATGGTAAGGGGCTATCAGCCAGAACGTATTCAAACTGGGATTTATTTATTTTTTATACAATAATAGCTTCTTCACAGAAACCTTTACCCACGTAATGTTCGAAATAGGTTCAAATTATTTTGATTTTGAAAAGTCAAAGAAGAGGGTACTATTCATCTTTTTTTCAAAAATTTCTCATTGCGGCTGTGGCCGTCTTCAGTTATTCATTACGTGCTATTTAGTCCAATATCAACAGACAGGTCTTTAATAGCACAAAAATTTTAGAAATAGAAAAAGATCAAAAACGCAGAGAAATTTTAGAAATGTTACATATTCAAAAAAATTCAAATGAAGTCGTAAATGATAGAACAGATATCAAACATTTGAGTTCAATATACGCAGATTTAATTTTTTAATTTTTCTAAGAAACAACATAAATCAAAACAAAATAATTCAACAAACAAACTCTAACCATAACGATTCATCTTCTTAGACAAAATCTAAACATCTAGAATTTTCAATTTTTCTAAAAAGAAAGTATAGTTTAGAACATGTGATCTCCAAAATTACAAGTAATGTCTTTTTAAAGACAACAATCAAATATTTTAAACCTATTTTGTACATTACGTGGGTGAAGGTTTCTGTGGTTCCCTTCCCATCTAATATCAACAGACCTGTCTGTTGATATTGGACTAAATAGCACGTAATTAATAACTGAAGACGGCCACAGCCGCAATGAGAAATTTTTGAAAAAATATAAGTAGTACCCTCTTGTTTGACTTTTCAAAATCAAAATAATTTGAACCTATTTCGAACATTACGTGGGTAAAGGTTTCTGTGATTTCCCTTACCATCTAATAATAACAGATTTGAATGTTAATATTGGACTGAATAGCACGTAATAAATAACAAAGAACGCCCACAGCCGAAAAATTCTAGTGAATCTTAGTAGTCTTTTTCTATTCAAATTTTTTCAAATCAATAAATGTCAAAGAAATTTCAATTTTTTCAAAAGTTTTGATAAAGCCACGAATGTCGTGGCGAAACGTCAACTTTTTAATAAAATCGAGTTTTTTGAGATTCAACAAGCCTGTTATTGCTAATAATTATCAAGAGATTATATATATATGTATATATATATATATATATATATATATATATATATATATATATATATATATATATATTTATATATATATATTTATAGATAGATATATATATATATATATATATATATATTAGAAAGATAGATTCTTTATTAGTCCAAAATTTAAACTAGTAGTCATAAAATTAACAGAATATAACTGCTCTATCATAAATACACTAAAAAGCAAGCAATCGCCGAAGATCATAACATGCATAATCTGCGAAAATCCACTTAATCCGTTTCCTAATTATTTGGCTGTTTTCATTTCTGTCAAAGCATATTTTGAATTTTCATCTGTACTTACATAAGTGAATGATTTTCGAGTACTGGCGATTCGGGTTCTTGGTGAAGTTAGAATTTTTCCGTTGCATAGGTATTATAAATCATGCATTCCAGAATGTTTGGTTTAGTCAACTGAAACGTTATGAACGAAACATGAATAACGCGTTAGGGTATATGTTAATCCATTGATTCTAGATATTCCGAGGATGCTACATTTGCGCCGCGACGATATGTAGTGCAATTTCCACGAGAAGACGTTTTTCCATTTCAAGATTAGCTAGGCAATTATGGGAGACTGACAAAATCCATTCAAGCAGCTCGAAAAGATCGTAGAATAGTAATCGACGAAAATAATATTCACGTGTTATACCATCCCAACTTGAGAGGCAGTCTCAAAACCACGAGATTCTTCAAGAGAATTACATGCAACCCTACCACGTTGTTTTACTTCAGTCTTTGAAAGAAAGATACTGATTATGATTGTAGACTGAACCATTGTCACTTACTATTAAATATGATACGGGAAAATTTAAATTTTCCGAATAATATTATGAGCGGATGAAGAAACTTCCAGTATTTTGGATTGATTGGGCCGATACTTGGTGTAAATTAATAAGCATATTAAAACAATGGTTAATAATAAATGTGTGAATTGTTATTATTAACCATTGTTTTAATAAACTTCTAGTAGCGCAAAAGGGGCAAAAGACAAAATATGCATTATTAATGCGAGGAATATCCACAGTAGAAATTAAAATTATAGGCATTCATTTTTTGAACAAATCTTTGGCAAAAAAATGTTTCTGAAGAGTTTGAACGTTTTTGAAATTCTACGAAGTTTGTGCTCCATATGTTTTATGGTTATTACCTACTGATGTTCCATTGGCCTTAAAAAGGCACGCTTAAAAAGTAGATTTGAAGTACCCCTAAAATCTGGATAAGGTGTGAAGGAGTGCAATTCTGTGCTAAGGGTGGAACAAAGTTGAAACATCAATTACGTCTTATTGTCAGCAGTTTATCCCTGGCGGACAAATTACTAGCTTTAAAATAATTTCCAGCTATTTCTCTTGCCTCCTTTATAATAATGAATTTTTCCGAAACCTCTAGGCTCTAAGCTTTACCAGTTTCGAGATACAGTCGTTGTAACGACTGTATCTCGACACTGGTATATATATATATATATATATATATATATATATATATATATATATATATATATATATATATATAACTGAGATTGAATTCTCGCACATCACTTGGTGAAACATCATAAAGAATAAAGTATAAACTTTAAAATAAAAACACTTGGCTTATGTTTCACAATATAAAAAATCTTTAGATACTGTACTTAGCAGTAATAAAAAGTCGACATGTTTCGAGCTATGAACTCATTATCAAGACTGACAACAGGAGAGTATTGCATCGTAATTTATAAAACAGACAAACAAAGGTGATACCTGAAAATCAATTTGTTCGTTTACAAGGGGTAATTGACTATTATGGGCGGAACTTATTTCGATAATTTCGAGAAGGTCAAGACGTTTACCCTTGTTACCTGAATGTAACAATTTGGTTTTGTTGAAATCCAGGAAGTGATTGAATTTTATACAATGTTCAGAGAAGCCAGTGGTATTTTTGTTTTGTAAAATTGACTTTTTATGTTCTTCAACACGAATATTTATATTCCTTCCTGTCTGTCCAATATAGAAAGCAGGACATTCGTCGCAAAATATTTTGTAAATACCACTGTTTTCTCCGATGTTAGATTTTTCTTTATTATTGACCAAGAGTGACTTCAAGTTTCTTTTATTTGTACAAATTGTTTAAACGTTATTTTTCGATAGTCTGTTACAAACTTTGCTACTCAAATTAGGCACATAATTTATTGGGAAGTATTTTTGTTCTTCATTAATAGTTTGCGTGGGGTATATTGAATGCAACAGATACTTTCTTCGTTTTTTCCCAATGAGCTTGTCGATAAGACTTTCATTGTAACCGTTATTGATGGCTAATAATTTAATTGTATTAACTTCAGTTTGAAAATTTGTTTCCGATAATGGAATCGTGAACAACCTATGTATGAATGAATGAAAAGCACTGAGTTTTATTTTAATGTGTTGGTTACTGTCGCTGTGAATTAAAGTATCTGTGAAGGTTGGTTTTCTATAAATGTTGAAAGTAAGAGAATTCAAATTCCTAGCAATCTGAACGTCTAAGAAATTCAAGGTACCGTTTTCGTTTTCTACTTCTTTTGTAAATTGAATCGAGTTGTAGAAAGTATTTATATATTTAAGGAAATTATCTAACTGCCTATCTGTACCGGTCCAAATACAAAAAATATCATCTACATAACGTCTCCATAATAAAACGTTAGTAATTAAATTATTATCAGTATTGAAAATTTTTTCTTCTAAGTTATTCATGAAAATTTCACTCAACAAAGGCAATCCGTCTTCTTGTTTGTATATTATATTATTAAATTTGAAATAACTCTGTTTCAAACATAAGTTTAAGGCAGACATTGTTTCGTTGACTGCTTGAGTTGTTAAATTTGGGTTCATCTCTAGATATCGCTTAACAATATTTTTAACTTCTTGAGTTGGCGTAGAAGGAAATAAGTTGATAACGTCAAATGAAATTAATTTAGCATTTGAAGGAATTTTGATATTCTTAAGATGATTAACTAACTGAATAGAATTTTTAATGCTATACGCCGGATTGAATTGAATTAAGGTGGGTAATTTCTTATTCAAATACTGACATAATTTATACGCAGGAGCGTTAATATAAGATACTATTGGACGCATCGGGCAATCAATTTTATGTATTTTTGGTAAAGTATATAAAACCGGGGTGCGTGGGTTCAAGGAAGTTAAGAAAAAAGTGTTAATATCTGAAAATAAGATTTTACTATTCTTGATGAATGATTTTATTTCGTTTTGTAATTTTTTAGTGGGATCTATTTTAAGTTTTGAGAATTTATCTGTATTAAATAGGATTTCAGATTTTTCAATGTAGGTATTTTTATCTATGATAGTATTTCCTTTGTCCGCTTTGCATATAACCAAATTATTATCCTGAATTTTTGATCTCAACTGTTTTATAGTTTTTAATTCTAAATTATTGTTATTTCTGCATTTATATTTATTTATGACTTCCGCGCATATAGTTTTTTCAAAATTTTTCAAATGCTAAATTAATTTCATTTGACGTTATCAACTTATTTCCTTCTACGCCAACTCAAGAAGTTAAAAATATTGTTAAGCGATATCTAGAGATGAACCCAAATTTAACAACTCAAGCAGTCAACGAAACAATGTCTGCCTTAAACTTATGTTTGAAACAGAGTTATTTCAAATTTAATAATATAATATACAAACAAGAAGACGGATTGCCCATGGGCTCACCGTTATCGCCTTTGTTGAGTGAAATTTTCATGAATAACTTAGAAGAAAAAATTTTCAATACTGATAATAATTTAATTACTAACGTTTTATTATGGAGACGTTATGTAGATGATATTTTTTGTATTTGGACCGGTACAGATAGGCAGTTAGATAATTTCCTTAAATATATAAATACTTTCTACAACTCGATTCAATTTACAAAAGAAGTAGAAAACGAAAACGGTACCTTGAATTTCTTAGACGTTCAGATTGCTAGGAATTTGAATTCTCTTACTTTCAACATTTATAGAAAACCAACCATCACAGATACTTTAATTCACAGCGACAGTAACCAACACATTAAAATAAAACTCAGTGCTTTTCATTCGTTCATACATAGGTTGTTCACGATTCCATTATCGGAAACAAATTTTCAAACTGAAGTTAATACAATTAAATTATTAGCCATCAATAACGGTTACAATGAAAGTCTTATCGACAAGCTCATTGGGAAAAAACGAAGAAAGTATCTATTGCATTCAATATACCCCACGCAAACTATTAATGAAGAACAAAAATACTTCCCAATAAATTATGTGCCTAATTTGAGTAGCAAAATTTGTAACAGACTATCGAAAAATAACGTTAAAACAATTTGTACAAATAAAAGAAACTTGAAGTCACTCTTGGTCAATAATAAAGAAAAATCTAACATCGGAGAAAACAGTGGTATTTACAAAACATTTTGCGACGAATGTCCTGCTTTCTATATTGGACAAACAGGAAGGAATATAAATATTCGTGTTGAAGAACATAAAAAGTCAATTTTACAAAACAAAAATACCACTGGCTTCTCTGAACATTGTATAAAATTCAATCACTTCCTGGATTTCAACAAAACCAAATTGTTACATTCAGGTAACAAGGGTAAACTTCTTGACCTTCTCGAAATTATCGAAATAAGTTCCGCCCATAATAGTCAATTACCCCTTGTAAACGAACAAATTGATTTTCAGGTATCACCTTTGCTTTTGTCTGTTTTATAAATTACGATGCAATACTCCCCTGTTGTCAGTCTTGATAATGAGTTCATAGCTCGAAACATGTCGACTTTTTATTACTGCTAAGTACAGTATCTAAAGATTTTTTATATTGTGAAACATAAGCCAAGTGTTTTTATTTTAAAGTTTATACTTTATTATATATATATATATATATATATATATATATATATATATATATATATATATATATATATATATATATATATAGCCCAAAAAAGAATCCTAAAAATCATATTATTCAAAAATAGAAGATTCTCCACAGAGCAAGTGTTTGACCAGGCTTGAGTTCTGAAAAAATGTTTGTAGGTTATTACCGAACAATAAGTATATGACACAGGAAATTTCTCATTGTATGACTACCCGAGCTGTAAGTCTGAGACATGTTGCATTTCCAAGCACCTCTTTTACATCAATACAAAGATCACTTTATTATGTTGCCCCAAAGATACTCAACATCATACCCTCTCAATTTAAAGATCGACCCTATAAGTATAACAAAAGAAATACCATATTCTGGTTGCTGGATAATAAAATTGCAACCTGCTGATGATGCCATTATGTTAGTACTGTATGGCCTCCAGAGTTGCTAGATTTCACTTATTGATGTTACTGTTGTTACCAATACTCAAATAATTTGTGTTATTTACTACCATTTCATAACATTTATTGTGAAACATTATTTAATATTATTGTAATTTTAGTTAGTTATCTAGACGTAGCATACACACATTCTATCAAGAAAATCGTGTGTTACATGTTACTATTGTGAAAACTACTATATGAGAATAAATATTTGTATATATATATATATATATATATATATATATATATATATATATATATATATATTGTTCTGGCCGGTATTATTTCAAATATGTATATATTGTTGATAGAAACATAGTATGTAAAAAATAATTGAAGGACAGTTGTCAAAATATAATTTAATAGAAAGTCAATCTTTATTTGAGATCAATATAAAATATAATAAATTGGTCTTGCCACAACATTTTTTGGTCCTTCGAGCCATTAGGAATATTATAGTTGTGCTCTAAGCTGTGAGCACATATTTTTCTGGGTGAAAATAATAAATATTCGCGATATGTCAGATCGCGAAGAAGATTTGAGAAGATCGACAAGGAGAAATGCAGGAAAGCCTCCTTCAAGATATAGTCCTAGTGAAGTGACAAAGACCTCCCAACAAAGTAAAAAATCTTCAAGTAGTATTCAATTGAAACAAATTGAACTGAAACGATTAAAAGCAATGAAAGCCATCCAACAAAAAGAAGCAGAAGCAGCTAGAAAAGCTATAGAAATTGAAAAAGAAATAATAAATATTCAAGCTTCTATGGAAGTTGAAAAAGTTGTACAAAATGCGTCAATGAGGTCGAAATCTTATGCTTCTACAAATCATTCTGATTTAGAAGTACCTGAAAATCTTCAGGCTCCAATAGAAAATTTTGTTCAAACTGATGCATCTAAATATGAAGATGAAAATTCAAGAAAAGTCAATTTGACTATCAAAAGTGTTTCTGAAGATAAAATGTTCCATCTGACAAATGTAAGAACTGTACAAAATTTGAGGTTGCCGTGTCAAAGTATTAATAGATGTCAACTTGTCAAAAATTGGAAGCATTTACTCCATGTACCTGCAATAGATATGCACAATGCTACGCCATTGATTTTAATTGGTCAAGATCACATAGATTTAACTGTTGCTCGTGAAGTTATTGAAGGGCCTCCAAATGCACCATTAGCCTCTAGAACAAAACTGGGTTGGGTTATTCATGGAAATAACTTCATTGCAAAAAATCGAGTTGATACTGAATTTTCTCTTTTTTGTTATGAAGAACGAAAAGAAGAAATTGAAATTTTAATTGAGCAAGCTATTTTAAATGATAATTTAGGAGTCACTGGCAACGATAAAAATTTTTTATCAATTGAAGATAAGAAAGGCTTGGAAATAATGAAGAAAACTTGTCGTCAGCTTGAAGACAGCCATTGGGAGATAGGACTTTTATGGAAATCCAACAATATTGTTCTCCCAGAAAGTAAATCAGCCGCATTGAAAAGACTTCAAATTGTAGAAAATAAAATGAAACTGGATTCTACCTTTCGCCAAAAATATTCGAGTCAAATTCAACAATTTTTAGACAAAGGCTATGCTAAAATTCTCAAAGACGAAGAGATAAAACTCCCTAACACAAAAACATGGTACCTGCCTCATTTTTCTGTCCGTCATCCGAGCAAACCAGACAAATTTCGTTTTGTGTTTGATTGCAGAGCAAAATGTAATGGAATTAGCTACAATGACAATCTAATGAAAGGTCCAGACCTTTTGAATTCTTTGTTGAATATACTTTTTAAATTTCGTCAATTCAAAACTGTTGTTATTGGAGACATACAAGAAATGTTTCTTCAAATTAAGATAAGACCTGAAGATCAAGTGTTGCAGAGATTTTTATGGAGAGAAGAAAATAATTCAGTTTCACCGAACATTTTTCAAATCGTTTCTATGATATTTAGTGCAATTTGTTCACGTAGCTGTGCCTCCTTTGTAATAAGAGAAAACGCCCTAAAAAATGGAGCCTATTCACCAAGAGCAACCAAAGCTATCTTTGAAAAACATTATATGGATGACTATCTTGATAGTTTTCAATCTGAGGAAGAAGCAGCAGAGGTCGTAAAAGATGTTTTTGATATACATCGCAGGGGTGGATTCACAATGCGTAATTGGGTTAGCAATTCCCGAAAAGTATTGGAACAAATACCAACAGAATTACGTGCGAAATCTTATTTTACATTAGCATCAGTTAAATGGTCTATGGTTGAACAAGTACTAGGTTTTTGTTGGTATCAAGATTCAGATAAATTTGAAGTGTCGAATCGTTTTTTAAAATACCAACCGATTTCAATATTGCCGATGCAGCTACAAGAGGAGAGTGGAAAGTTGAGGAGAATTCTAGATGGTTTACTGGTCCTGAGTATTTGTGTTTGCAAGAAAAGTATTGGCCAATTGGTTCGACTGAGTTAGTTCATATGCCTGAGATGAGAAAAGAATATGTTTCTGTTATTTTCCAAGAATTTAAAGGTTTTGTAGATTTTGGTCGATTTTCTAAGTATATCAGATTACTAAGAACAGTTGGATGGGCTATAAAATTCATGGAATTATTATTAATGAAGATTGGTAAAAATAAGAGACCAGTTATTCGCGGAACTGAGTTGACAGTTGAAGAATTGAAAGTGGCAGAAATACTAATAATTCGTCAAGCCCAGCATGAAAACTTTAAAGAAGACATTGAAAGAATTCTGAACAGAAAATCTGTGAGACATTCCAGTCGCATTTGGAATTTAACTCCAATTCTAAATGAACACGGAATATTATGCATTGATGGCAGATTGAATAATGCGATAAATCTCAGTTCAAGTACCAGAAGACCTTATGTTTTGGACCCCAAGAACGTTGTTACAAAATTAATAATTCGATATCATCATGAAAAGAATCATCTTCAAGGAAGAGAAAATTTAATCAATTCTCTGAGACAGAAATTTTGGATTTTACAAGCTAGAACTACAATAAGAAATTACATCAGAAATTGTATAATATGTCGAAAGTACTATGCCAAAGTTCAAACTCAACAAATGGGACAACTTGGAAATTTCAGATTAACACCTCAAATAAGACCCTTTTATATCACTGGAATGGATTACTTCGGACCATTTAGTGTAACCATAGGCCGGCGAACTGAGAAACGTTATGGTGTACTATTTACATGCCTTTCTGTACGTGCCATCCATTTAGAAATAGCTAATTCTCTTAGTACAAATTCAGCAATTATGGCAATTCGCCGTTTTATTTGCAGACGAGGTATGCCTGGACAGATTTATTCAGACAACGGCACAAATTTGAGAGGAGCAGACAAAGAAATGAGAACTGCTATCGTGGAACTACAGAAGAACAAACTTCAAAAATTTTGTTGCATTAAAGGTATTGAATGGCATTTCAATCCTCCAGGTGCTCCACACATGGGAGGAGTCTGGGAAAGTCTAGTGAAGTCAGTTAAAAATACTTTGAAGTCTATAATGAACGAACAGAAGCCTCACGAAGAAATTCTTCAAACGTTATTTGTAGAAGTGGAGCATACAGTCAACAGTAGACCTCTGACATTCGTGTCAAGTGATCATAACGACGAAGAATCTTTAACTCCTAACCATTTTTTGATAGGGCAGTCTCCGGAAGTAATGTCACCAGGAATATTTGACAACGACGACCTTTTTTATAGAAAACACTGGCGTATTGCACAAAGATTTGCTGATTGTTTTTGGCAAAGATGGTTAAGAGAATATGTTCCCAGTTTGGTGAAAAGATCGAAATGGCATGCTAGTAAACCAAATGTTGGCATTGGCGATTTGGTCATTATAGCGGATGAAACCGCTCCTAGAAATGCCTGGTTGAAAGGAATAATTTCACATGTTTATCCAGGAAAGGACAATAGAACACGTGTTGTAGACGTCAAGACAATTAGCGGCACATTCCGAAGACCTATAAGCAAAATTGTATTGTTGAAAGAAAAAGATAAGCTTTAGTGCCCTATTTATTTAATTTTTTTGTGGCCGTGGAGAATGTTCTGGCCGGTATTATTTCAAATATGTATATATTGTTGATAGAAACATAGTATGTAAAAAATAATTGAAGGACAGTTGTCAAAATATAATTTAATAGAAAGTCAATCTTTATTTGAGATCAATATAAAATATAATAAATTGGTCTTGCCACAACATATATATATTATATATATATATATATATATATATATATATATATATATATATATATAATATATATATATATATATATATATATATATATATATATATATATATATATATATATATATATATATATATATATATATATATATATATATATATATACTTATATATATATATATATATATATTGAATGGAATTGGCATTTACTTGGTGAAAGTTCATATTCATAACTTTATAAAGAAATAAAAAACTAACTTTTCACAGGTTGAAATACTCAATAGATTTTTATTTCAACCTGTGAAAAGTTAGTTTTTTATTTCTTTATAAAGTTATTATATATATATATATATATATATATATATATATATATATATATATATATATATATATATATATATATATATATATATATATATATATATATATATATAGGGTGATTCCTTAATATGTGTAAATATTTTAACGGGAAAATTTTGAGCTCAAAATATGGAGATCTAACCCAATTTGCTTATACAAAATATTTCTCCTTACTGATTTACAGGGTGTTTTATTTGGATTATTAAAAATTAATTTTGTTCATTACTTTAATGCTGCTTGACATTTCTTTATGATATTTGGAAGTAAGTTAAGGTAGTTTGGGACACATCAAATAATAGTAAAGAAGACTTTCTCGCTATCACCAGTGGCGTACAGCAAGGGCACGGGAAGAGTTTTCGTTTCCTAAATTCTAAACCACTGGCAGAATTGTCATTTTAGTATAATTTTTCGATTCTCCAATATTTTCTCTGTAAATAAGGCACGCTTTTTTCGTAACGCTAGAGCCACTATTTTTCGAGATATTTAACGTTGAACATATGGCTGCACAATTCTTTTGATTTTGATGTTCCTACTTTTATGTCTTCTTTATTATTATTTTATGTGTCCGAAACTATTTTAACTTACTGCCTAATATCATAAAGAAATATCAAGCAGCATTAAAGTAATGAAAAAAATAAATTTTTAATAATCTGCATAAAACACCCTGTATATCAGTAAGAAGAAATATTTTGTACAAGCAAATTGGGTTAGATCTTCAGATTTTGAGCTCAAAATTTTCCCGTTGAAATATTTACACATATTAATGAATCACCCTGTATAGGTGTATTACGCTAAATGAAAAAACACTTAAAAGCAAGACATTATATTTCATCGTTTTGATATTTGTGTTTGTGTAAGATAAAATAAACCATCCTTAATTAATAACTACAGCATTTTTTGTAGCACTGTTTTTTCTCGTTCTCTAAGCCTTTTTTGCAATCTGAGCATATCTGCTTTTTTCCTACTGACAGGAATTTCTTTTTTATCGGCTTTTCACATTCCTGAAAATAAGCCATTAATGCATACTAGTTTGTGAACAAGATGATAGAAAAAAGATTCCACAATCAAATATAAACATACATTCAACTTCAACCCGATATTCGTTAATATTTCTTAAGTGATATATTTATGTTGAGCACATCTAAAATATTATATTTATGAGAAAGAATATTGAAATACTAATTTGTATTCGTTTTATTTTAGTCATGAAAAGTTGAGGAAAGCTTACTTTACAGATGAAACAACTGGAGTGAAATTTTCTTCCAAGGATCTCCAAGTAATCTTCAAAGATATGTTCTCCACATCCATTACATATTGGTGTGAACTTTTTGGCATAATCTTCATTGCAGTATGGTTTTCCCTCCTTCTCAAAGAAGTATGGTGGTTGAATTGGTTTACAGCATGTTGTGCAAGTGAAGCAGTGTACATGCCAAAATTTTCCAAGTGCGTTTACTACGGCCTTAAAAATGAATGTATCATTCGAAAACATCTATAATTCATTTAGTATGAATACGAAAATGGTTTATACCATTTCCTTATGGATTCGAAAATTTGAAATGAAAATTTTCAGGTTCTACACACTACTACACAACATGAACCGTTCGGGTAGACGCATTATAGTGGTTATTCAAAATAGGCGAGCGGCGTACCCCAAAAAAAGAGCTCTCGTTAATGAAGAACCCATAACTTTTTGGTAACCGACAAAATTTGGTACCAAAATGTTCGTTGCAAAAATCTGCACAACTTTTCTTAGTAAAATTTTTCGATTGGAGTGGGGGAACTTTGTGTTTTTTGAGAAAAACTGTTTTTTTTTTCAAAAGTAATACGCGCGCGGATTACGTTTCAACTCGCTGTCAACTTTTTCCACTTTTATATTTTGAAATCAAACTTTCACGGTTTGATCGTGATATTAAGCATATTCAAAAAATGTTTAGATTGATAACCAAAGTTGACCTGTTTTGATGTTACGTAACTATATATTTAACGAATAATCGGGTTTTAATCTTCGTCGAATAAAAGAGTCGAGAAAATTTTTAAAATGATGCTTACAATTAATAAGGTTTTAATTAATATAGTTTTAAGAAGTTTTTGGCAAAATTGCAAGAACTTGTGTTGCAAAAAACGAAATCTATAGCACTTCAAATATACTGCGCGCGATTGTCGTTTGAACGTACACTCGCTATTAATTATCCTCTCACTATCTATCGCTATTAATAAATCAAATTTGTATGCAACTATCTTCTTCAAAAAGTGGATGAATGTTTTAAACAAATTTTACAAACCTTTATTATCATAATTTTTTTTATTTTCATACATTTTTTTATATTTTTTGTATAATAAAGTTATAGAAAAGTAATATATACAAAGGTAAAAAAATAATATCATTTATTTGTTATTATTCATTGTCCATGGAACAAAATTCATTATTTAGCTTCGGATCATCACATGCATTTTCATGGCATTGGTTTTTACTCATATGGCAACATGATTCAGAACGAGCATATATCACAACAGTCTAATTCAGATGCAAAACATGGGCACACAATGTTTGTACAGTGTTTATTTCTGCTCTTGCATGAACTAAAATATTTTAGCAGATATTCAATCGCGGTATTTTCTTCGAAATAATTTGGAAGTAACACTTCATCTTGTTGAATCCAACCATAGTTCGTTACTTCAAAAGATATAATTTCTGACAAAGTAGCTTGATTCCACTCATTAATTTGCCACATAGATCTTAAAATATGTTGTTTTGATGCTGATTCCGACGGGGGTAGTTTATCTATAGGAGTATGCTGAAGCTAGGTCATATGATGCTGAAGCTAGGAAATTACTAACAATCTAACAATTATAGCTTGCTGTATCTGTAAATTTGTCAAATTTGAAGAAGTTCGTAAATCATTCTCACTCATTTTTTGCAAAGCAGCGTACGCTTTTTTCTTTCCAATGGAGAAGAAACTGGAAGTAGTATCACATCCACTTATAGCGCGAAGAGGCAGAAGTGAATCAGTGATGCTTGAACCAAGTTTGTTAGCCAAAATATGTATTGGTATGTATCTTCGTTGATTTAATAAAGAAGTTACTGTCCCTTATAAAACCATAATTTGCGACTGGAATCAAAGCTTTTCATATGTGCTAATAATATTATGAAGACATCGGTGTCAGGAGAATCTATAATAATTGCTTTATCAGTTGGCCTAAGATCATTAAGCCGTTTTGCTTGAAATATCAGACGAGAATCTGCATCTCTTTGGTTACAATTACCTATTTCCGCGACATTACATTGGTTCAGTTTCAATTCAAACAATGCTTCATGAGGGATTGATACTCCAGCTATAAAAATCCTTTTATTTTGAAAATCTTTCATGTAATTTCTCCGCCATAAATTTTCTCTTAGATATTCACACAGGAATTGAGTTAAACGACATTTATACAAAAAATATAAGAAAATGTATAAAAATAAAAAAATTTATGATAATGAAGGTTTGTAAAATTTATTTAAAACATTCATCCACTTTTTAAAGAAGATAGTTACATAAAAATTTGATTTATTTATAGCGATAGATAATGAGAGGATAATCAATAGCGATAGATAGTGAGAGGATAATTAATAGCGAGTGTACGTTCAAAAGACAATCGCGCGCAGTATATTCGAAGTGCTATATTTATATTTCGTTCTTTGCAACACAAGTTCTTGCAATTTTGCCAAAAACTTCTTAAAACTATATTAATTGAAACCTTATTAATTGTAAGCATCATTTTAAAAATTTCCTCGACTCTTTTATTCGACGAAGATAAAAACCCGATTATTCGTTAAATATACATATATTGTTACGTAACATCAAAACAGGTCAACTTTGGTTATCAATCTAAACATGTTTTGAAAGTACTTAATATCACGATCAAACCGTAAAAGTTTCTTCTCAAAATATAAAAAATGGAAAAAATGACAGCGAGTTGAAACGTAATCCGCGCGCGTATTACTTTTGAAAAAAAAAACAGTTTTTCTCAAAAAACACAATGTTCCCCCACTCCAATCGAAAAATTTTATTGAGAAAAGTTGTGCAGATTTTTACATCGAACATTTTGGTACTAAAATTTGACGGTTATCAAAAAGTTATGGGTAGGTGTCATAATTTTGGGGGCACGCCGCTCGCCTAAAAATCTTAATTAATTTCAATGAACTAGAATTTCTTGAGAGTATTCAATCTTGTTATTACAAAAATAAACTTATTTCTGTTGCAATTTAGAATGAACATATAGGCTTGTATTCAAAATTAGGAAAACTGATGTTTTAATAGAAACAAAATCTGATGTGGTATTTTCCATTTATCTAGATACGAAAAAGATGTTATTTTATAGGGCTGTATTTTGATATATGAGAAATTGGAACTCATTTATTGAATTGAAATATATATTAACCGTTACAGATTTTTCAAAACATGCAAAACCTAAATTTATTCAGTCTATATGTATCTATAACTGACAATATCAGTCACTAATAGCTTCTAGATTACTGCACCTTAAGCTAGTTCAAAACTCAATCATATACTTATCTAATATTATCAAACTCTTCTTTCAATTTGTTAGTTTATCACTCTTTACAATATAATAAAATTTCGAAGGTTGTGGTTTACAGAAATAATAATTGCATTTTGAAGAGTAATCATTCTACAATAATATTTATGAACAATTAATTGGAAGAAAGAGTAATTATAATTATATCGTCCTAAATTATGTTTTATCTCGGAAAAATTCGAGATGAATAATTTATTCAGATAAAAGAAATTCAAAATGAATTGCTCGACTTCATATTTTGAGAAACGAACATTTTTGTGAAACTGATAAATATGGTATTAAGCTGAAATTTTTGAGATTTGTAAATGGTTTTAGTCCAGGGCATTTTTTAAGGATTTTTCACTAGGTGGCCAAAAGAAAAATATCTCCTAAAACACCAAACCCCCACCCACCCAACCGCTTTTCTACCGACATACATGCATGCGCGAGTCTGAAAACATTATATGTTAAGACAACTCGGAACCTACTGTAGTGTAACAGGAACGCGTAGAATGCAATAGTATATTACATACCGAGCGGGGAAGTGATCTATTACAGCCGAACGGCAAGGTAGCATACCGAGGTGCGCAGCACCGAGGTGTGCTGCAGACGTGAGGCTGGAATGATTTTCCCCGAGGTTTGTATACTATTTTACTCACAATCTATCACATTGATAATCAAGTTCATAATAATTATTACTTGTATTAATTAGGAAACATAAAAAGTTAGTTGATTCAACCATAGATTCGATCTGACAGTTGGGTTATGATTCACAATTTAATTTTTGACAATATAACGAAAAATGCCCGACTGCGAATTTGAAGCCACACTACCAGAACTTCTTTCACGTTACTTTGATTATTGGCATTTCTGGAGCTTGTAGGTGTGGTGAACTTATAAAAATGAAAATAAATGATTTGGAAAATTTAGAAAATCGGATTATAAGAACGATTCCTATAACCAAAACCTATTCCTAGCGTACATGTGTGATTACAAAACCGGAATGGATGAAAGTAGTGAAACAATACTGTGACATGCGCAACAAGATCGACTGTGAAAGGTTCTTACAAATGAGTTTTGTCAAAGTTACACGAAAGCCGTTTGGGCATAATTCTATCGGAAGTTTTCCAAAAAAAATTGCAACCTTTTTAAACTAGAAAATGGGTTCACAGGACATTGTTTCAGACGTACTTTATAAGCTAATACAGGTGGAGACATTCTACAGTTGAAGAGATTAGGGGGGTGGAAATCTAGTACCGTGGCTGAAGGTTGTGTGGAGAATTGTTTGCATGGACAAGTAAAAATAGCTAATATGTTGTCTCATGCTGAAAATCCTAGAACGTCGGCATCATCATCGAATTCTGAAACTCATAACTTCAAGCAACAACGTCTTGCTTTAACGGTCAATAGTAATCATACTTCGAATATAACTATTAATATTTATAATTCCAAATAGTTTTTTCTTTTTATATTAAATGACTATCGAGTTAATTCTGATTTATTTCCATGCTAGTAGGTAAAGTGACACAAGCTAGCCGGTAAAGTGACATTTGCTAGCCGGGAAAGTGAGATTTGCTAGCCGGGAAAGTATGAAGTATGTAATGAAGCGCTTCCCGACTGTTCTGAAGGTTAGAAAACCATCGATTACCGATCGATTGTGAGTAAAAGAATTTTTTTTTTCGTAACGTCAATTTTGAGAAGACGCGTATTTTATTTGAAATCCGAATCAATATAAGACATGTGCTGCCAACTACTAGATTGTATCGCATTGTGTTGCAGTCAGCTGCTTACATGTTTCGTTGTGTCAATTCTGTTTACTGACGTTTACTTATTCTTTACTCTCGTTTGTTGAACTTTCGTCATTCAATCACTTGCTACTTGCAAAGAAATTGAGAAACTGAGATGTCGACTCTTGATGAGTGGTTAAAAAAAGTAGATTTAAAGACCTCGACGAATCAAGATCAAAATAATGGAAATAATGACCTGAAGAGAGTAAGTACATATTTCTCTTATAACTTTTTTCGACTCCTGTAAATTACAGGTGTAGAAAAAAGTTATCGTAAGTAATTGCACAAGTGCATCAAAATTACCGATAATTTTGCATGACAGCGTGTTGTCAAAAAACTGCATGAGTTCATTTTCAGTTTTGGAGAAAGAGCCCGACACCGAAGGTGGAGGGCTCTTTCTCCAAAATATGAAAATGACCGAATGCAGTTTTTCAAAGACAACACGCTGGAATGCGAAATTATCCGGTTATTTTGATGCACGAGTGTAATTTTGGGGAATATTTCCCGAATAAACTTTCAACTTGACTGAGACAAATTCTCAGCTTGTCATCAATAACCGTAATATGAACTATGCTACTATGCAATAATCGTTCTACAATGCAATTATCGCAGGGCTCTTTCGCTTTCTACAATGCAATTATCGCTGTAATTTTCGATAATTGCATACCATTTACAAGGGATTTTTGACAGGAGGGAAATATTCAGTGAAATATGAATCGGTGAATTACAGGCTGTAATTCACCGATAAAGCTAATTGTCTGTTCGTATGTGTTTAGGACGATTCCAAAAACGCTATAAAAGCGAATAACGACGATGGAGACAATTCTCCTCAATTTAAAGAGAATGAAATTATCGGTGAGTATTTACGAATCTTGCTCATTGAAAAGAAATGTATTATAAGTATCACAAAAACTGTCATTCATTCGTTGACAAATTTCTTCGATTAGCACCAAAACACTTCAATAGAATTAGCAAGTTATATATTTTTTGACATTTTGGGGAAATATTGTATGTTCAGAAAATTTCTGACATTATTTCAGTTAAGTGTTGTTCACGCATTTTCGAAAATTGGTTGTGGCCAGATTATGATTACTACGTGGCCACGGCGGACTAATACGTGGCCATTTGGCCGTGTTCGTATTACTTAAAAAATGCCCTGGGTTTTACTAATATTCGAAGCACGAATAGCTGTTCCCGCATATTTCTATTAGTTTTTATCCAACGGAAAATATTTTACCTTCGTTATATATTCCTGGCATTTACTACATTTATGACAAAAAGCTTTTAAGAAATCATTTCTACAATACGCTTGCCCATTTTTCTCGAAGAATGTTTGCGTGGATAATATTTTTCGACATTTTACACATTTAAAATGCTCCACGTGCCATAATCGTCCCATAGCTTTAAGGAATGTGTTCTCTATTGTCTTTTTGCAGCCTGCACATATCAAGCTATGCTGAAAATATCAAAAAATTCTTATTTTGCACATCTGTAAAACAAATATTTACTTTGGTCATAACTGAATGTCACTTTGAATTTAGGGTTGAAGAATGGTGTTTGGTTAAATTTCGAAGCTTAACAACATAGTGAAAAATTTCTTGTAATGAATGAGTATTATGGCAAAAACATTGTATGAAAATTTTGAAATCAGTTCCTCTTGTTGTTAAATACTTGATTCAGAAATTTTTGAAATGTCAAACTCAATTTGATAATAGCATTCTATATAATTTCTGCATTTGTTGTTAAATGTTTTGAATATATTTATTGAAGCATCAGAGCAATTCGAGATAATTTCTATGATCAATTACTCTCAACAATTTATCTGAACGTGTTTGAATTGTTAAGTTTTACGATTGGTCATGCCTCACAATATTATTTCTTGAGCCTCATCAGAGGCGGATTAAACGTTCAGTGCGCCGTAGGCAATCATCTCATAGGCGCCCCTATATTAAAAATAACTCGTACTGTAGTTTGATCTAAACCTCAGGAAAACGCGGTGAGATGGGGGCCAAGAAAAAAAGAGCATGAGTTTACATGAGATCGATATTGTCGGACAAATCTTACGATTTCGGTTCACAATATTTTAAAGCTTTAAGGTACGACTGGCATGTAAACCCGAAAATTATGAAATTCCCTATATAATAATATCTGGCTTTACACGCCGTCGTATCTGATATTTCATTATATAACTAACTAACTTAAATATGTTATAGTTACGAATTGTTTAGTTAAACACGGATACAGGGTTAAATTTTCAACTCGATCTGTATTTTTAAGTAGGTATACTTAAAGTGATCTTAAAGGCACTCTGGTAACTTAAAGTTGGATGTAATTAAAATAATTGAATTTTTTGGAGAAATTATTTAAAGTAAAAAATGAAATTATAAAGGTGACTGAAAACTGCCCTGAATAATCGGGGCAGTTTTCCGTATCTAGGTACCATTGTTAAATAAGAACGCAGGTGGATACTTTCATCTACAAAACACTTTTCTAGATCACCGGAATACATTGTTACTATAGTAGGTACTTGCTCTATTTCGAACTTCTTCTGTGCTCAAATTGGTCAGTTGTTTAAAGATGAAAATTTACTGTGAAAATAACTGTATGATTCTCTTCTCTTTTGAAGTTCAACCACAAGTATATCCATAATTACTGAAAAATACTGTCACTCTGAATGTGTGAGGTAATACCTTCGGCAGATTCATCTGCTATGAGCTTTTTCTTCCGAATCCTCTTTTTATCCTTTTCATATTCTTTGGCTAGTTGGAGTTCCATGGCTTGCTGCTCATAGTTATTAAAATTTTCCCTTTCTGCAGAAATTATGTGAATTAGAACAAGATTGTTTGTATGCGTAAGTTTTAGTCAGTCCCATCCGTTAAATTTATGTTTTGTTATAAATTGAAGCAAATTGAACTGGCGCAATTAATTTTATGCTTTATTGTATATTTTTTCTTTATTTTACAATTCCGCCCGCGCGCCCCTTTGTACCCTCGCGCCCCTAGGCACATGCCTAGTTTGCCTCAAGGATAATCCGCCTCTGAGCCTGATGCACATTTTCCAGCGATTTTTATTTGTGCAATATTCAGAAATTTGTCCTTCAATACTGACGTCATACGTTTTGAGTGAGGAGGGTGCAGGTCAATTTCATGATGAAGGATCCAATCATTTGCGATCAATTCAAGTTTCATTCGAAAAATTGTGAACTCAATCGTTTTGAAAATTCAATATAGGATAATATGGAGTAACTTTTGTGACAGGAATTGTTTTACTTGAGTTAATAGCCGGTTTTTTCTTTTTTTGTTTAGTATTGTTTTTTTTCTTCTTCTTTCTTTATTTTATGTATTGTACGCAAAATTGAAGTTAATTTTTGAATTATATTTGGTGTAGTACTGCCCATGAACAAGCCAAGCTTTTGTGGGAAACCAATGTTTATTTGTTAGAAATTATGGAAAATAGTGTATAATATTGTACTTTGTTGGAATTATTACAGTTTTGTTTTTGCTATCGATGTTTGATTGCAGTTCTTATCCAGCTTTCATTTACCGTCAGTATTAAATACCCTCTGCTCAAATGCATTCCAGAATTTCCTGGAAAAACGCAGAAGCCACTCTTATTGCATTATTCGATCACAACATTACACTAACAACTTTAAGATATTAGAGAGATATCGGTAAAACGAATAGCGCATGTGAACGTTATTAACGTCCTGCGGTATTGGTTTTACGTCAAGCGGTATTTTAGTTTTATTTAACAGTTATCGGCAGAGATGTTTTACCATGCCCTAATTCACCGAACCCGCGCTATTCGAAAATGTGACTTAACCTAGCTTCATGCTTTATTCTTATAATGTCTTTTGTTTGTCTTGTCAGTTTTTATGTTTTTAATTGAATTTGTGCGTTTGCCTTAGCCATATTCGGGGCTTTTTTGAATTATTATTGTTCTAATAAAAGACGAAAATTATATTTGTTATATAGATTCATTTTATTTTGAATCCTTTTTCCTAACTTCCACTAGAATCTCTGCAATGGATGAAGATCTTGAAGTCATAATTATTGGTGGTGGAAATGATCAAGACGTTGAAGCCGCTATTTTGATGAATATTATAAGGGATCAACAAGATGTTGATGACCAACAGCATTGTTCATTAGACGAAGTTCCAGATGAAGACTGTAAATTTTTGTGTAGGTTTGAGAAAGATGATATTTACAGATTCTATTACGCTCTACAGATCCCAGAGTTTGTATTTTATTAGTTTACCATTACTTAAAAATCAAATGAAGGAATTAAAACAGTCGTACGTTCATATTGGTTGTAAGTACAAAAAAACAACAAAGTTACATAACCTAAACTTAAAAAAAAACGCTGCGCATGCCCGGCATGTTAATTTGTTAGGCGCTATTTCAAATACCGTCTGTCGTTATGCTCCGTAAATTACGCCTGGCGGTAACGTTATTTAGGGACGTTGCGTTAAGAATCGAATCGCGCATAGGTTAAATGTCAAAATACGTATGCTCTAATACTGCCTGACGCTATTTGGTTCACCGATATCTCTCTATTGTGAATAATGTTGAACGTATGAACTTTACTAAAATCTCACCTTAATTGCATCAGTGTTATGAATTGTCCATTGTGAGGAACTTCTTCAAACTAATAATTTTATAGGCGTTTTAACATGCTAACATTAAATCACTGTTCAGTTTTAGTTTTGTTGCTTGGGTTGTGAGCTTGTTAGGATATTAATTCAACAAGTGGAATAAGAATCATGCTTGAAACTCCTCCAGTGGATATTTGTTGTATTCTGCAAAAATCTATTCTCCTTTCTTCGCTTCATTTCATAAGTTATCAGACCATTCTAAATAATCAAAAGAGAGCTTCAGTCTATGTTATATATATTATAAAATTTTGAAACACTTCTCTGTTTTCAGCTTCATGACTTTATATGAACATATGTATTCATTTTTCTCATCGATGTTGTTATATATTTCATTTTTTAATGAATTGAATTATCAATAAAAATTCGAAAACGAATACTATATCAAATGATTGAATAATTTGGAATATTGAAAATAAAAGAGTTCATAGTGGATAAACTATATATTTCACAGTAGTTAATATTAAATCACACATTTTATCATAAAATGTTATTTAAAAATACAATAAAAAGTCATAAATATCCATTAGTAATTAAAATGCGTTAAATCAACAGGTGCTGCTTTAAATAAAATTAATATTAAAAATAATAAAACAATGTATTATTTGTCATCACTACAGTTAATGCAAATTAGCATTGGTCTGTCTCAAAATCTTTTAAAAGCATTATAAGTAATTAAAATATTATAAAAGAGCATTCAATCATATTTAAAAAGAAGCAGCCTAGATTATCTGGAACTATTTGCTTGAGTAGGTATGTCTGGTGGATTTTTTTCGTATGTAATATATTGATAATAATGAATTAAAAATTTTACACTAATAATTGCTATTCTCACATGGAATGTTTTTACGTTGGACATTCTGAAAATCAAGTTGAAATACTCGAAAAGTTTGTCTCTATATTAATCACTATTTCATGCGATAGCTCTGATCTATTAGTCCGGGAGCCCACTGTCTACGTCATAAAACATCCGGATCATTCATGATTTATTTGAAAGGATTTATACCAAAGAATATTAAACCGTTGGTCTGCCTAAGCTCATCCTGGCGGGTCATAGGTAATGAACGTAATTTATTTGGCAAACACTGGTACGTCACACCTACGTCACTAAACATCCGGCTGAAATTTAAACACATTATAGATAAATATCAGTTAATTGAAATCGTCTTGGTCTGCCAAGCTTCACCCTGGCGGAAGTGCTCGGCAGACCACCCTAAAGTGGTGACAACTACTGTCAAATTGATTGATCTCAGTCAAACCAGATCATAGATTGACAAGAAAGAATGTATAATAAATCCTCGGAACATTCCATTACCGCTGCTTGTCAGTATATAAGCTGTAAATCGCGAAAGAGTGAATTTTTATGTTTTACGTTGACTGATTTGTTTTGAAAAAACATATAAAGGTTACTCTTTGGATGTGCCTGGTTTACCACCACACAATTTACAACTTGAGGTTGGCTCGGTAGTCATCATGATTCGGAATCTGAACCAATCAAACATATGCAATGGAACGCGTTTGGTGATAAGAAAACTGATGATCAATGTTATTCACATGACGCACTCTAAGGAAGATTCAGAGGTGAAAACGTTCTCATTCTGAGGATTCCGATGATCCCGACCGATATGCCCTTTGAGTTTAAACGAATTCAATTTCCGATTCGTCTTGCATTTACCATGACGATTAACAAATCACAAGGCCAATTCTTGAGTGTTGATTGTCTCATTTCAGAAAATGCATATTTTTCTCATGGTCTATTGTACGCGGTATGTTCATGTGTCAAACCATCTCCTTTATTTATTCTTGCGCCTGAATAAGAAAAATAAAAGCTATGCAGCATAATATATAACTTCATCATAGCAAATGTCTTGCCGACACGCCATTGAAATACTAACTTGATTAGTGGTGGTAAGCCAGGCACATCCAAAGAGTAACCTTTATTTATGCTTTTTTCAAAACAAATCACAGTCAACATAAAACAAAAAAATTCACTCTTTCGCGATTTACAGCTTATATACTGACAAGCAGCGGTAATGGAATGTTCCGAAGATTTATTATACATTTTTTCTTGTCAATCTATGATCTGGCTTGACTGAGATCGATCAATTTGACAGTAGTTGTCACCGCTTTAGGGTGGTCTGCCGAGCACTTCCGCTAGGGTGAAGCTTGGCAGACCAAGACAATTTCAAATAACTGATATTTATCTATGTGTTTAAATTTCAGCCAGATGTTTTGTGACGTAGGTGACGTAGGGGAAAGTGGGGAGCATTCGACCATCGGGAGGATTCAACCACCCTCCATATACTCGTTAATAATGAAGGGTTTAAGTACGGTCCATGAAAAGTGTAACCTATACATTCTTAATAGTTTTCGCGCCATATATGAGAACCAGTGTTTAGTTTTTTTGTGCTTTCCAAGTGATTAATGTTAAAACACGGATATAAAGATGAAAATCTTTACTCTGATACTTTGGTTATTGCAGATATATTGTTAGTTTTGTGAAATTTAACGTATTCGACCACTAAACTATTAGTTTGAATACATCTTTCTTGTATTGTGACATAACCTAGAAATTTTGCAAAGTATTTTTTTAGACAGATCTCTATTAGGCCGTGTTATGGGGAGGGTTCGACCTAATTGAATTGGGAGCATTGGACCAGTGGTCGAATGCTCCCCAATTGTCCGTTGAGATTCATATTGATAACTCTTTCACTTAGATATACGTGAAATTTCAGATGGCTAGAGTATATAAGAGAGAAACTCAAAGAGAAGTTGATTAGAGTTCTATCAACTCATACAAGCCATAGAATGCAACCACTATATGTTGGCGTCTTTGGCCCATTCAAGGCTGCTACTTCTGTTGCTTTTAATGTCGCTTTCACATCCTGGGGAAGTTAAAACGATAAGACGAATAGGAGAGCTGACAAATAAAGCAAATATTCGCTCTTTTACGATGTCCAATATAAGAAATTCTTTCAAGAAACCAGGAATTTGGCCTGTAAATGGTCTAGCTTTTTCTGAGGAAGATTTCGCTCCAAGTTCATTTATGATCAGTAAAACAAAGGTAGAGTCAACCAAAAAAGAAGGAAATGGAAAAAATGATATCTCTTCAGAATGCACGATCACGGAGATAAATTTACAGAAAAGAAGGAAGCAGAGCAGAATTCTAAGAAAACCAGCACTATTATCCAAAGTAATGTTATTTTAATACCCTCCACTTCACAGGAAAGCAACGACTTGTTGACTGAGAGAAATTCATTTGAAAATATTTACCCCTTTCCAAAAGCCGAACCAAAGGCAAAAAAGAACAAACAACGTTTCCAAGTCCAAGATCTATACTCTGACACCTGAACTAGAAGAACTAGGCAGAATACACGCAGAGAGAGAAAGGAGAGTGAAAGGAGAAAAACTCTTAAGGTGGCTGATGTGAAAGGTAAGGTTAAGAAACCATCAGTGAAGGGATCTATTTTGAATTATGATATATCTGAAAGTGATGAGAGTGACAACTCAATTGAGTTAGCAGATGACTCTGAGGACTTGACTCTAGAAGAGATCCCATTCTTAGAAAGTGGGGACCTAGTAACTCAAGGAGATTTTGTACTTGTAAAATTTTCGACAAAATCACAGTTGCTTATTATATTGGGCAAGTTCTTTCAGTTAGAGTAACTAGTATAAATAATAATTTTCTACGAAGGAAAAATGATTCCAACACTTTTGTATTTCCCGCTAATGAAGATTTCTGTTGTTGAGGGAGACGATATTCGAAGCATTCTTCCTAGAGCCAAAAATGTGGGAACAGCAAGAAATGCTATTTTATACAGATTCGATTTGAACTTGAAAAGGTGGAATATTCGTTAATATACGTTAATGAACAATAATTATTTCTTTAAATCATGTGGTCCAATCCACCCCGCGTTATGGTCGAACCTACCCCAGCAGTAGTGAGGATTCGACCACATGTAGGTTTTTCAAAAAACGTTAAATTGAAAAATTGAAAAGAAACTTTTTTTTGTTTTGTCTTTTTTCTTTCGTGCAGAACTATTCTCTCGGTTTACCAACACATCAAATAACGCAAATCATCGAACACATTTTCCATTAAGGATTTTTGAACGTTAAACGGTTGAATGCTCCCCACTTTCCCCTACCAGTTTTTGCTAAATAAATTACGTTCATTAACTATGACCCGCCAGGATGAGCTTAGGCAGACCAACGGTTTAATATTCTTTGGTATAAATCCTTTCAAATAAATCATGAATGATTCGGATGTTTTATAACGTAGACTTTCGGACAGTGGGCTCCCGGACTATATAGTTTCAGTATTGTAAATTTCATTCCAGCAGGTCCTGTTATTTTTAATCTAAATTATCTCTCAACTTCCATGAAAGTTATCAAACGTTAATCACTTAGTCTAGAAATATATTCCAGCCGTTATTAGTTTGGAGATTAAATTAATATTTTTTTCTTTATATTTTGTACACTATCTTGGTTCATCATTTTGAAACAAATCATTTCTCAACTTGAACAATTAATTTCTGAATAATTTTGTGTATGTGTTCTAATTCAGTTATATTAATTAGATATAGAATTTTGAAAGAAAAATTTATTAATTAATTATATTAATATTAATTTCTGTAAATTACCATCATCACGCAAGCTTAAAATGCACCTCGAATGGTATTCAAAACACTAGTAAAATTCAATGGTATTGAATATTATAAGAGGCATACCAAATTAGTTATCTAATAAAAATATCTAAACGCACTTAATTGCAATAACATCCAATTCCACGTTTTAGCCGAAAAGCTTGTCAAAACAAGCGTGACAATAAGGCCTGTCAGTGTGTTCTTTGAATGTGCCTTTGTTTAGCTGTTTTAGGCAAAAAGCGCATACGAAGTGTTCTGGGTGGAATTTTCTGAACATAGCTGTTATGCAACGACCAGAAATTGGTTTGTGGCAACCTGCGCAAAGAGAACCTCGTTTGAGGTGATAGTGTGTTTCGCAATACGGTTGGCCCTCGTGGTCGAAAAAGGAACCTCCAATGAATGGTTGGCGGCAATCCTGTAAAAAATAAAATTATATTATGAGTGAAAATTCAAAGAAATCTGATTATTGTATTAGATATTCTTATGTACTATTACAACATCATTAAATGATGTAATAATACATACATGTAATGCAAGCCATAATTATTGCATTATGGCTTGCATTTTGCCTTAATCTAAGATTACTAACTTTAACTGAATATAATATGAAATCGTGAAATCCAAATTAACAGAATCTACTTTGAGATGAATGAGCCTTATCTCTAGCTCAATTGTACACTCCTAGTAACGAACTTCTTTTACATAATAATATCATGATGAACAAAACTAAATTTGAATTTACTACGTTTATTATCACAAAATATTTTGAAAAATTTAACACTGCGATTGCAATTTCGGTCACTAGACCATCATCGATGATGGTCTAGTGACCGAAATTGCAATCGCAGTGTTAAATTTTTCAAAATATTTTGTGATAATAAACGTAGTAAATTCAAATTTAGTTTTGTTCATCATGTTAAATTATCACGTAGTAACGACGGATTCCATCAACTATTTAATAATATCATTGTGTTATCTCCAAACTATGAGTATATTTCTAGTCCACATATCGCTCTGATCCTAACATATAAAAAATTTGAAAGAAAGTCGCCATCTTCAGAATTGATAATTTTAAAAAAATAATAAATTTCAGTATTTACTAGTAGCAGAGATTACAAGTGATCGTTTACGCTATGAACGGGTATTGAACTAAAGTGCACTTAATTTTGAAATTATACCTTGAGTGCGCGATACTACTGAATTGGTCTCCTAACTATGGCACGTTTAAATCAATTGAAAACATCGAAATATGATCAAATCTAGCTATAGTTCATGAAATTTCATCATTTTAATGATTTTTTTGAGTTGATCAGCATTCATTTTATATTACCTTCAATACAGTTTTATATATATATATATATATATATATATATATATATATATATATATATATATATATATATATATATATATATACGGGGTGTTTCTAAATTGATGCGAAAGATTTCAATGGGTGATTCTTTAGCAAAAATTAAGGGGGGTCTTTCATATAACTTTTTGTTCAACACCCTTTCCCCTCCAAGTTACAGCCCTTTGAAATAAGGTGAAAAAAATTGTTTTTATTCAATACATCCACTTTGGAAAAATTTGGAAGAATGAAATTTGGCAGATAACTGCTGCTAATAAAATGGCAGTTTTTGAGTGTTTTTGTTACGTTTAAATGTATTCACAAGGGGCTGAACAAAACAACCCCTATAATATTTTGCATCAGAACTTTTTAATGCGCCTATATTTTCCTTTTTAAAAAATATATTCGAAAAGACAGACTCGATCTGCAACTTTTTTATGTCTTGACTTTTAATCATAAAGTTGTTAGTTTGATCACAAAAAAATAAAATAGTGCTCAGACTATTTTCCCATAAATTCACAGACGTTATCATTTATTACAAAAAAAACAAGTAAGCTGCTGTCGAATGTCAAATAATTTGATAATTGTTATTAGTAGTACAATTATTGTTCAATCCGCTCTAATTTGCAATATTCTTCAACTAAATAAAAAAATGCCATTCTTTCAATAAAGTTTTATTTAGTTGTGAAAAATGTTGGAAGTCATTATAAAACTGTCTAGAAATTAGAAAAAATCAGGACAATAAAACTATTTGTCATATAACTTCATTTGACAGCAGCTTACTTGCTTTTTTTTAAATAAATGATAACCTCTCTGTGAATTTATGGGAAGAGTCTGAGCACTATTTTATTTTTTTGTGATCAAACTAACAACTTTATGATAAAAAGTCAAAACATAAAAAAGTTGCAGATTGAGTCTGTCTTTTCAAATATATTTTTTAATAGGAAAGTATAAGCGCATTAAAAAGTTCTGATGCAAAATATTATAGGGGTTGTTTTTTTTTCAGCCCCTTGTGCTAACATTTTAGTGTAGGTAACAAAAACACTCAAAAACTGCCATTTTATTAGCAGCAGCTATCTGCCAAATTTCGTTCCTCTAGGTTTTTCCTAAGTGGATGTATTGAATAAAAACAATTTTTTTTCACCTAATTTCAAAGGGCTGTAACTTGGAGGGAAAAGGGTGTTGAACAAAAAGTTATATGAAAGACCCCCCTTAATTTTTGCTGAAGAATCACCCATTGAAATCTTTCGCATCAATTACACCCTGTATATATGTATGTATGTATGTATATATATATATATATTTATATACATATATATATATATATATATATATTTATATATAATATTATAAATATATATATATAAATATAAATATATATATATATATATATATATAGCGAGTTCGGCACATGAAGCACCAAAATTTTTTGGGATATTGTTGGGGTCATTTGCTACCTTTTCTTTTTGGACCCTGGGTCCAAAGACTCAAGGTTAAGGAGATATAACTTTTTAAATTTTTTCTAAAATTTCCCAAAATTCCGCCTTTAAACCCTCATATGTTTTTTATTACCACCTGTAAGAGCCCAATTTTTTCAACTGATTATTCTGTAATGTGTGTTTGTTCCAATAGTCAATAGTATTCATTACAACTGTTGGTCCCAAATGCGCATACCAGGATTTTTATTCCACAAAATTAGTTGCACTTTTTGTAGGAAATTTTTTTTTGTTGAAGCAGAAATATTTTATTTCGAAAAAAATGTGTACCAAAAGAGCAGGCAGGTATTATATTATTATAATTTGTAACTCTTGTTCACATAAACTATCATAAAATCACATTTTGATCGAAAAAAAAGAGAAATATTTCTGCTTCAACAAATAAGTAGCTACCGTAACGGCTGAAGTAAGAAAGAGGAGCCAGACGTGCATTAGGAACAAAGGGAGAACAGTTCGAACAAAATGTATAACTAGTGAACAGTTATATATTAAATTATTGTTAGTAGTTTAACTTTTGTTCAAATAAATGATCATAAAAATAAAATTATTTTCCTCACTAAGTCCGAACGATTTCCGTCTTTCTGAAGGAATATCCGCAATTTTCAAGCAGAAATATTTTTGTCTTATCAGTGTGTAGCATACTGATAAAAAAGTTTATTAAGTAAAGAAGTTTTCAATGGAGAGCGAAGCTCTCAATTGTTACTTTTTTCAACATTGAATTTTTAAGCTGATTCATTTTCTCAAAATCACTAATTTTGTGGAATAAAAATCCTGGTATGCGCCTTTGGTACTAACAGTTGTGATGAAAACTATTGACTATTTGAACAAGCACATATTACAGAATATTCAGTTGAAAAAATTGGGCTTTCACAGGTATTAATAAAAAACTTATGAGTGTTTAAAGTCGGAATTCTGGGAAATTTGAGAAAAAAAATTTAAAAAATTATATCTCCTTAAACGTTAGTCTTAGGACGCAGGGTCCAAAGAGAAAACGTAGCAAATGACCCCAACAATACCCTAAAGAATTTTGATGTATATATATATATATATATATATATATATATATATATATATATATATATATATATATATATATATATATATATATATATATATATATATATATATATATAATATATATATATATATATATATATATATATATATATATATATATATATGACGCCATTGGCGATTTAGGTTCATGTAAGACAGACCGATTCCTTTACATACGTAAGATGGGATATTTTACGCATTTCAGTGCAATCGAGACCACAACTATTTCGCGCTTATGCAAGCTATTCTCGTAGTATGTCTAAAAATAGAAAGAAGTGGATCTGGTTTCCAGAGGAAAAATATGAAATTCCCGGCATCTGAACTTATAACTGGCCAACATATCTCTCATTTAAAATATTTTCAGAATACTCATACCAATGCGTCGAACATTATTGAAAATTAAAAATATGAAGCTGTGCACTTCTGTTAGGTGCATCAGATGAAGTTGTGGTCTGTTGCATTATGTTTATCTTTTCTTTTTGTTTTTTCATTTTATTATTTTGTTTATTTCTTTATTGTATAAATATATTTACAATTAATTGATAAAAACAATGGTGTTGATAAAATTTCTGCCTCTTATAGGCTTAGTTTGAGAAGCATTTAAGCTCATATTATGAAGATAAGGGAGGGCATATATTTGGGATAAACGTCATAGTTTATTCATCTTCTGCTTCCTCATCAGCGCCAATGCATTTCGGGCATACTGGTTTTCCTTCCATTGCATAGAACGTTGTTCCTTGTACAGCTTTCTTGCAGTCCTGATGAGCATGTAATATTTAAATTTCTTAAATGTATTTTAAGAAACTTAAAGTAAAAAGCAAACCGGAATTTCTTAAAACGCTGAATTCAGGAATGCTATGTGAAATGGGGGGTTACAGGTATTTTAAAAATTTTATTATCTCTCTCATAAAGTATATATTTTTCAAACTAAAAGTCAGCTGAAATAGAATATTGGTCTTCGAACATTGTTTCGCTTCGTGGAAACCCAAATGGAGATACCTGCAAGCAGAAGAACAATGAAGTTGTAACTTACCCTACAAACGAAGCAATCCGGATGCCACTGGCTGTTTAAAGCTGAAATGTAATTGTCCATAATAGGACGATTACAAGCTCCACATTTTGGAGCAAACATATCGAAGTAATCCTCTCTGCAATACGGCTTTCCTTCTCTTTCATGAAAACCATCTTCACCAAACTGTTTACCGCATTGAGCACAGAAGAAGTGTTCCATGTGCCAAGTTTTCTCCAGAGCCGTCACACATTTCTGCAAAGAAAAGTAATTATTCAATAATCCTAAATTATTTAATCAAACGCACATCCAGAATAGGCCCGTTACAATAGGCACATCTTGGACTGAAGAGATTGTGGTAGTCAACTTCGCAGTAAGGTTTTCCTTCGCGTTCAAAAAAGTTTCTTGTTCCCAATTCTTGAGAGCAATGAGTGCAAGTGAAGTGTTCTGGGTGCCAAGTTTTGCCCAGTGCAGTGATAACTTGTCCTACGATGGGTTTATCGCAAGCATTGCAGCATCCCTTTTGACTGGTGTTTACTCCTTGACGGCTCATGTCTGCTTGTAGGTTGCCAAGCATAGAATCTAAGTTTTGCTTTGGAGCAGGTGAGCTCTGAGACTGTGTTGCCTTCGAAGGATATATCCTCTCTGATTGGCTGGCAACCGGTTGCTTGCCCTGAAACAAGAATAGGAATTACAGATTAATTCGGCAATTCAAAAACGCGTGTAGTGATTCGATCAGTCCAGGATAAAAAAAAACTGACCGTCTTTGAAGGAGGTAGGCGAAAACTGAACACGGTTCGACGAATTTTCTTGAAGTATAAGCTTTCCCCCTTCTCCAAGTTCACTTTGTACCTTCCCCACCATTAAAATGGAAGTAGACCTAAAACAACGTGCCGTGTGTTGTATAGCGCTGTTGCCAGGTTTATAAACTTTTTCAACGCTCGATTGATTCATGATTGTATTGCTGAAATCCGCCAAAAGATAAACTTTCCATTGAAATAATTCTGAGTTCACCTTAGTTATTTATAATCTCACTAACTCAATTTAGAAGGCAATATAAATATAGATCTCAAAGGAGTATATTGAATTCATTTCGAACATTATTTCTGTCGGTGATAGTTGTAGTAATTTGGCAAGTCTGAAATGTAGGAGTGGAATCTTAAAATTGGGCCAACGTATCACTCTAAAAATGAAAAATAGTCAATCGAACAGAATTACTTGGGAAAAGATAATAATCAATATTTTCATTATTACTTGGGTCACCAATATTTCAGCTATAGTATTACTCTATTAATAGTGATTGCATTGTGAAACACACTTTTCAAGTAATCGATACTAAATGCAAATATTTATAAAGAACTGATAAAAGTAGGCAAGGATTCAAATTGTAAGAGGAGACTTCAGTATTCAAAGGCGAACTCAAATTGTTGAATTTCCTGTATGAATATATATGTATATATATATATATATATATATATTTATATATATATATATATATATATATATATATATATACAGAGTTGCGATAAAGTAGGGAACCAAGTAAATATCTTTCGAACGAAATGGAGAATATTTATGAAATTTTGCAGCCAAGTCCAATGGCGCAAAATGCATCTGATGTATGATTTTTTGTTGATAATATACTTCCGGTTGTACCGGAAATAGACCCTAAGTCGCTTATTTTAAATGGGATACCCTATATATTATTACATTTTTGGATTCTACTTAACATTCTAGGCAGATTCTATGCATCATGTCATATACCTAAGTCCAAGCGTTTTTGACATATTTAGGTTTTTAATGTCAAAACGAACGATTGCAAGCCCTAATATAATTATCAGTTGTTCCTATAAGTGAGCCTTTTTTACTTACTTTGGGTTAGATTCCTTGTTGAAAAGGACCTACTTTAATAGATTTTGTATAATATTTGGATAACTAGTATACAGGGTGTGCAAAAAATAAGATCTAAAATGAGATTGAGAAAAACTGACAAAAATCAATTCAACTTCTTTTGAGTTTTTTACATTACCGTAAAAAAACGTTCAGATAAACAAATTGATGTTGTGTGTATGCATATGTAGTAAGTAATAAACGAGTATAACGATGATTTGAAATTCAAATACGATCGTCGCTATTCTAGATCTAATTGTTTAACGATTGAATGCAAAATTGCCATATAAAAAATATCAAATTGGCAATATTTTCGAAAAACTTCAAATTTTAGGTGAAGATAACCTTCATACAAAGTTACCTTCTTTTTGAATGCTTAATACTACAAAATAAAGAATATGGGGGGTTTCCATTTGAAAAAATTGATTTTTGTCAGTTTTCTCAATCTCATTTTAGATCTTATTTTTTGCACACCCTGTATAACTAGTTATCCAAATATTATTCAAAATCTATTAGAGTGGGTCCTTTTCAACAAGGAATCTAACCCAAAGTAAGTAAAAAAGGCTTCCTTATAGGAACAATTGATGATTATATTAGGGCTTGCAATCGTCGTTTTTGACATAAAAACCTAAATATGTCAAAAACGCTTAGACTTAGGTATAGGACATGATGCATAGAATCTGTCTAGAATCTTAAGTAGAATCCAGAAATGTAATAATGTATAGGGTATCCCATTTAAAATAAGCGACTTAGGGTCTATTTCCGGTACAACCGGAAATATAATATCAACAAAAAATCATACATCAGATGCATTTTGCGCCATTGGACTTACCTGCAAAATTTCATAAATATTCTCCTTTTCGTTCGGAAGATATTTACTTGGTTCCATACTTTATCGCAACCCTGTATATATAGTATTGACTAGACCAAACTAAGGAAACCATATAGACGCTTAATGTCAATGGTTTGTTATATACTGAAGAAAGCAAATACGCCGAAACGTTTATTTATATAGAATAAATTGATTTTACTACTTATATATATATATTTTTTTTGGTACTAAAAGTTTTGAGAATTTGTGAAGAAACTTTTTAATATTTCAAACATAATTGTTCTCTCAACTTTTTGACGAGTAGAATTTCAAATATATTTGGCAACATACATTTCTATATTGTGGGACTGGACGCGCGTTTTAAAAATATAACGAATCGAAGTCATAGGTTTTTATTTTTTCTATTTATAATTTCATTCTCACTTTACCAGATACAACTAATTTTGGTTCGCCAAACTCGAATAAGTATTATGTTATTTCGTTTCCAAAGTCAAGTACCGTATCAAGGATTTTAGCAACGAAAATATATTTAAACTTAATAGTATACAATGGAATGATTATTAGAGCTACATATTAAGAATATCTAAAGCGCACAGAATGGAACATCTGTTATAGGCCAAGCTACAGAGATTTAGAGTGAGCATTTTGTGCAAAAAGTGTTAGAAGAAAACCAGCTCCGCCATTGTTTGTCGAATAGTTCCACCTGATATAGTGATATGTTTTTCACTCGACTTTATTATTTATATCTTTGTTATTAACAATTTTATGCGAAAAATCGCGTTTTTTTTAGTTTTTTGCTTATAAAATTGAAACTATTGTAGAAAATGAATAGTTGAAAAAAATGAGAGGTCGAACGACTCAATCAGACCCTCAGTCTAAGGGAAAATTGGAAAAAACCGGCCAAAATGCAGTTTTTTCAAAAGTTCATAACTCGGTTATTTTTTGAGTTGTAGCGTAGATCCTCCGGCCAGTATTAGCTATTGATATGAACTTCATTTGTGCGAAGATCAGGAACTGTCCGATGCATAGTTTTTGATCTGTGGCCATTTGATTATGTTACTATGCAATTTTCCAGCAGACCTGAATGCGACAGGTGTGGTCCGATTTCAATTTACTAAAAATATTTTGAAAGTAGAATTCTCATAGTTCAAAACGTTCATCTTGGTTTTTCATAAAAACGCTGAGAAATATGTTAAAAATAAAGCTGAACATGGCAAAAAACGGCCGAGAGCGTGAGAGTAGTTGAAGAGTGGGGGTTTACAATTATTATCTGACAACGTTTAGAAATTACTGTCACGTTCAAAATGCCGACGCTTTCGAATGTCATACTTCTCCTGGCCTGCTGCTCTAACCCCACTCTTAAACTACTCTTACGCGCTCGGCCGTTTTTCGTCATGTTCGGCTTTATTTTTAACATATTTCTCAGCGTTTTTATGGAAAACCAAGATGAGCTTTTTGAACTATGAGAATTCTACTTTCAAAATCTTTTTAGTAAATTGAAATCAGACCATATCTGTCGCATTCAGGTCTGCTGGAAAATTGCATAGTAACATAATCAAATGGCCACAGATCAAAAACTATACATCGGACAGTTCCTGCTCTTCGCACAAATAAAGTTTATGTTGATAAATAATACTAACCGGAGGATCTACGCTACAACTCAAAAAATAACCGAGTTATGAACTTTTGAAAAAACTGCATTTTGGACGGTTTTTTCCAATTTTCCTTTAGACTAAGGGTCTGATCGAGTCGTCCGACCTCTCATTTTTTTTGTCTTTTCATTTTCTACCATTAGTCTATTGACATCATCACGATTACTCTGATAGTTTCAATTTTATAAGCAAAAAACTAAAAAAAAATTTTTTTGATTTTTTGCATAAAATTGTTAATAACAAAGACATAAATAATAAAGTCGAGTGAAAAACATATCACTATATCATGTGGAACTATTTTACAACCTATGGCGAAGCTGGTTTTCTTCTAACACTTTTTTCATGAAAAAATCTCTGTAGCTTGGCCTATTATGTGATTGGCAATTCTTGATACGATAATAAAAATAGCTGATCAACTTCATATCCATAATGAATTTTTACTGATTCATTATTGAACGATAAACGTTTTCCACGGATAACAGATAATAAGAAATTTCTCTTGAAAATAAATCGGAAATATTGATTAGAATTCTTCTAAATAAACTAAATTAAAAGCAGTGCATTAGATATATTGAATACAAAATATTTGATCCACTCAATATATTCTTTTTCACGATTTTCTTGCAATAAACGAAACACATTTTCATGTTTCAGTTAAAATTAATATGCAAGTATTTTGATATAAACGCTATTGCATGTTACAAAATGGCCAAATTTGTAAGACTTATTCAGAATATTTTCAAAATTTCACTCTATATAGTGGCATTTCGATTTTATTATCACAATTTTGTATTCAAGTAATACTAATTACAGCAAAAAATTGATTACAATTCTCCTAAATGAACAAATTCAAAAGTAGTGTATTAGATAAATGCAATAAAAAATAGTTGATTTATTCAATGTATTTTTTCAAATCAGTTTTCTTGCAACAAACGAAGCACATGTTCACTTTTTAATTAGAATTATATGTAAGTATTTTGATGAAAAAGCTGTTACATATTACAAAATGGTCAAATTTTTAAGATTTGTTTAAAATATTATCAAAATTTCACTCTCCATAGTGGTATTTCGATTTAAATATCACAATTTTGTATTCAGGGAATACTAACTAGAGCAAAAAAAATTGATTTGAATTCTTAGAAATAAAAAAATTCAAAAGCAGTGCATTAGATATATTAAATGCAAAATATTTCATCTATTCAATAAATTCTTTTTTATGAATTTTCTTGCAACTAACGAAGAACATGTTCACTTATTAATTAGAATAAATATGCAAGAATACTAATTCGAGTAAATGTATTGAATTGAGTTTAACAGAAATTAAGACATATTATGTTTTTTTTTGGTTCGCCAAACTCGAATAAGTATTATGTTATTTCGTTTCCAAAGTCAAGTACCGTATCAAGGATTTTAGCAACGAAAATATATTTAAACTTAATAGTATACAACGGAATGATTATTACAGTTACATATTAAGAATATCTAAAGCACACAGAATGAAACATCTGTTATGTGATTGGCATTTCTTGATACGATAATAAAAATAGCTGATCAACCTTCTATCCAGAATGAATTTTTACTGATTAATTATTGAACGATAAACAAATATCTTCCACGGAAAACAGATATTAAGACATTTCTCTTAAAAATAAATCGAAGTATTGATTAGAATTCTTCTAAATAAACTAATTTAAAAGCAGTGCATTAGATATATTGAATACAAAATATTTGATCTATTCAATATATTCTTTTTCATGAATTTTCTTGCAATAAACGAAGCACATTTTCACCTTTCAATTAAAATTAATATGCAAGTTTTTTTCATGAAAACGCTATCACATGTTACAAAAGGGCTAAATTTGTAAGATTCATTTAAAATATTTTTAAAATTTCACTCTCTATAGTGTCATTTCGATTTCATTATCACAATTTTGTATTCAAGTAATACTAATAGAGCAAAAAAATTTATTACAATTCTCCTAAATAATCAAATTCAAAAGTAGTGTATTAGATAAATTCAATAAAAAATAGTCGATTTATTAAATATATTTTTTTCAAATGATTTTCTTGCAACAAACGAAACACATTTTCATCTTTCGTTTAAAATTAATATGCAAATATTTGATGAAAACGCTATTACATGATACAAAAATGGCTAAATTTGTAAGATTTATTTAGAATATTTTAAAAAATTACACTCTCTCTATAGTGTCATTTCTATTTCATTATCACAATTTTGTATCCAAGTAATACTAATTAGAGCAAAAAAATTGATTACAATTCTCCTAAATAAACAAATTCAAGAGGAGTGTATTAGATATATTGAGAAAAACCGTTGATCTAATCAATATAATATTTTTAATGAATTTTCTTGCAATATTATTATAAAAACACATATTGGATTTTGGCGGTTATTATATTTGATTTTATGATGCGGTGTTTCACCACACGGTGGCTTCTTCGGGTAGAATGAATACTGAAATCTTGGTATCTTAGTTTTACATAATTTTTTTTTAGTACTTAGGGAAAAACGATTACAACAAGAAATTAATTTAGGGTGGAGGGTAGGAAATCAATTCATAATTTTCTTGCAACAAACGACACACATGTTCACTTTTTAATAAGAATTATATGTAAGTATTTCCATGAAAACGCTGTTACATATTACAAAATGGCCAAATTTTTAAGATTTGTTTAAAATATTATCAAAATTTCACTCTCCATAGTGGTATTTCGATTTAATTATCACAATTTTGTATTCAGGGAATACTAACTAGAGCAAAAAAAATTGATTTGAATTCTTCTAAATAAAAAAATTCAAAAGCAGTGCATTAGATATATTAAATGCAAAATATTTCATCTATTCAATAAATTCTTTTTTATGAATTTTCTTGCAACTGACGAAGAACATGTTCACTTATTAATTAGAATAAATATGCAAGAATACTAATTCGAGTAAAAAAAATGTATTGAATTAAGTTTAACAGAAATTAAGACATATTATGTTTTTAAACTTTTCGTCTATTTATAGTATACCTTCGAGTAACAGATATAAATAAAAAAACAATGAATCAGGTATTGATAAGAGTATATATTGACATTGCTTTTATTTCGTAGGAAGAAGAGTGACATTAAGTGGATTTTCGGAACAAATTCATTAAATAAATTGAAATAAAATGATGGAAAAAAAATCACCCTTCAAGCCATATATTTAATAATAATAATAATAATAATAATAATAATATTTTTATTCCATTCAGACCATTTACATGATATTGGAAAAGTCAGTGGAGAAAAGACAATACATTGAAATAAATCACAGTATAAACAAACACAAAAGGGTATAAAAAAACATCAAAAGCTACATTCCACAAATTCATCAAGGCTATAAAATGAGTATTGCCACAAGAGATCCTTGAGAGATTTTTTAAACACATTAAAATTTTGAACTTTTCTCGCAGAGACTGGTAGTTTATTATACAACTGTATGCCAGTGTAGGATGGACTCTTTTCAAAAAAAGTAGTACGATGAGGAGAAATTCTAAGAAGACTGCCATGCCTTGTCTCATAGTTATGACTGTCAGCACTTTTAATGAATTCATTCAGATTTTTTTTTACGAATAGAATATTTTTATAGATATAGATACAGGGGAGAGTTAGAATTTTGTTTCTCTGAAAGTGGCCTCTACAGGAGGTTCGCTTATAAATCCCAAAGATAAGACGTATTACTTTTTTTTGTAAAATAAACAATTTCGCTGAGAATCTAGAGTTTCCCCATATTATAACATTATAGGACATATGAGAGTATGTCATCGCATAATAGATGTTTATTAGTTGTTGTTGGGAAAATATATCCTTTAGTTGCAATATTGCATAGTAGCTGCTACATATCTTCTTAGATATATGCTCAGCACATGCCTGAAAAGAAAGTGATGAGTCAATGAAAGTTCCAAGGAACTTTGCCGACTCGAAAGTCGTCATAATAATTCTTTCAGTATGTATTTCAAAAGACGTGTTGGATCCATTAGTGATATTGAATTTCATTAAAACCGTTTTCTCATTATTTAAAATTAGATGATTGTTTAAACACCATTCGGTAAACTTATTATATAATAAAATTAGGTTAACTGCCAGTTCTTCAGGAGAATTGCCACAAGTTGCGAAGGAGACACCGTCCGCATATATAACCGTACATTTCGTTTTCATATATGCAGGTAGGTCATTCACAAACATTATGAATATAAGTGGACCCAATACAGAACCCTGTGGGACACCTAGGTTAAAAATTGCCTCATTTGAGTGGGTTTGATTTATTTTGACAGCTATTTTCCTACATCTCAAGTATGACATCAGCCAAGTAAACGTGTTTCCATGAAATCCCAAGGCATATATTTTTTCTTCGACAAAATTAAGTGGTTTAAATACTCATATTATTTGGATTTATTCAAAATGAGCTACCAAAAAGTTGACTCATCATAGAATGATTTTCAAAGTTCATTAGGTCATCGATAACACAAATTTGATATGGTAGAAAGATACCATAAAAATATTGAATGGCCAAGGGTCAATGAGAGCAACCATGCAGTAGAATACAGAAAGTTCATCATCATAAACAATTTCATTGGAAATCTTATGTTTCTGATGGCCATGAATCTCTTAAACATCAATATCATGGTATTGACCCTCTCGGTCACGAATTAAAACTATTGGAGCGAAAAATCCGAAATTCACTGTAACGCAACTGAAATGATTTTTTGAAAATTTTTGATGTTAAATTCAGATTTTGAAATTGCTCCGTTTGGGCACTATGACATGTCCCCAATTGAGGACATCATGAGCTGATGGAGGGAAAAAAATTCAGAAATACTTTAAAAATGGTAAAATATCAATATGTTCCATTGTTTATTTTATTAAATATATTCATATTATTTTTGCGTCCTTTTTCGAAGTACTGAAGTGTATAAAATTTAACTTTTTGCAGAATTAAAATAAAAGTGCTGTTTTATTCACCCAGATGTTTCGCCACACTTTCAAAAATCGCTGATTACAATATGCACAAAAATCACCTACCGCAATTGCTTTGGAACAAGTCTACACTTATTTTGAACGCAAACAAACAGTTTTCAAACACATGGTCTAACGAATATAGCCAAGAAAAAAATAAACAGTAGAGCGCTAACTGCAGTCATAGCTACCCTACGGAAACCTATATTGTGCATGAATATTTTTTTCATCAGCTTGTAGATGGCAGCATATATATTAATTTGGAAGAATATGATGTCCACAACTGAGGACAATGTGACAGAGAAGTAAGAGCAAGCGGTACTTCATAGGAAAAAATCCAAAGTAGGTTGTCCTCAACTGAGGACAAAGTGAGCGAGAGGGTTAATCCAAGCAACAATAAGAATAGTAAAATATAAACTTGTAAATAAAACTACAGATACTATCAGAATTACAGATACTATCAGATACTATCAGAAGAATTACAGATACTATCAGAAGAAGATCTAGTTTTAGTCTGGATTTCTTAAAAAAGGTAATGATATTTTTCGTACAGCTAAGATATATTAGGAACTTACTACCTCAAATTTCCAGGTCATATTGAAAAAAATTGCTCGTAATTTCGCCTTATACCTACAGAATTTTGTAATGTTTTTGATTGCAACTTTTGTACAGTTTATACGTGTTAGGATTACAACACGTTTCGTATCCAATCTTTAGATTTTCTATAGTTCATTGGTGCTCTTTTTACTGATGCAGTATAACAAATAAAATCTTAAAAGAACTGATTTTTTTAATACACTTTATGTACCTATACAGTTGGGATTGAATTGAAATTTTAATTTATAGTCTCGAAGACCTTGTTAGTACCTACTTTTCCGTCAAATATTGTATAGCTGTTGTTTTCTTATAACTTTTTTATATAACACATTATATGTTGTTAATTAACTTCAGTGGAAATTTTTACCAAGTTTGAATAATGTAATAGTGAAATTAATTAAAAAATACTGTAATAGTATATTATTCAACGAGCGGTAATGTAGGTTATAACTCACGCAGGTGAAGTTTGCAGGACGAGCAGCAAGCGAGTGCTGTAATTCATCAAGTGAGTTATGACCATTACCGCAAGTTGAATACTATACTTTATCTACGACTATAACAATAAATACTAAGATACAAATACAAATTCACAATAATTAGGTAGTATTAACTTAATTTGAAAAGTCAGAATTATTCAAGTGACATTAGCAGATGAGTGACCGTCGATCTTACTTGGGATCTTAGTAGACTATATAGTGAGTTATAGCAGTGAGTTATTATTACTCACGCTATTTGGTAATAGATACTATTAATTGCTAGAACGCAGTTGAATTATGAATATATTATTCAATAGGAGTAGATAATAGTTATTTACGATATAAGTGAGTTAAAGGCATCATTAAGTCTTATCAAGTGTCTTAATGGGGTTAACTCTCGTGTATTGTACAATATTTTATCTACTCCTAACCGGGATACTTATTTTTATACGATTCATTTTTATTATAATTAATTTTATCTTAATACCTTTGTTCAAATGAGTACCTGAAACACCATGCATGGCAATGTCAATTTGATATTAAATAATATTGATGTCACTTTAAAGTCAAGTTTCAAAAATTGTAATCTAAAATGAGCGATTCGGAAAGTATTCCTTCTGATATTGAAGAAGAGGCATCGAGAGCCATTTCTTGATTGCTACCAGAAAAATCCAGGCAGAAGTATGAGTCTGTATACCATAAGTATGGAAGTCATCTAAAGAAAGAGTGCGGTAATGAAAATGCGTGAGTTAAGAAGCTCTTAACTCACTCAAAATGCGTGCGGTAAGAGCTTCTTAACTCGCTGGAGTAGATAAATATATTTATGATTGTATGCACATTTTTACAGCGAGGAAATGGTTTAATTTTTGATGATTACCTATATTTTTGATCCGATGACTATCAGGAATACATTTCAACATTTTAATTGATAAATGTGTAATATCTGATAACCCTATTATAGACTTACTTTACAATCGATTTAATTGTTTTATTGTGTTGGCATTCCCTACTTACGGGTTATAAGTTTCCAATTTTTAGATTAACTTTCTGATCTAGCAAATAAAAGGATTACAAGGAACAATATTTTCTTATCTAAAGATATTAAAATTACTGATAAAACAGGTACTAACTATGTGTTATAAAATTTCCGATAATAATGAAAAAATAAACAGAAGAAAATTAGATTCCCACAAATGTCAGAATTTCTTCGTGGCTTGATTAATACCAAGTAAGATATCATGATTGGGGAACATAGGTGAAATATATTATCAGAACAGTGGCAACATTGATAATTTCATCTTGATGCTTATTTTGAAAATTTTAAAACATTATACTAATGCAAAATGAGATTTGAGATGACGATATATATTTATAATGAATCACTATTGATAAGAATTCTTACAACTTTTTGAATATGACGAATTATTAAAAGTAGGTACTTCCTCTTCTCAGATGTTGAGTAAATAATGGGTAAATTATATAGATGCATATATTTATATACAATATCTTGAAAAAACAAAAACAAATTGGAAAATTTGTTGTTTATTGTTAGTTTGTTACAATGGCAGTTACAATTGTAGCCACATGAGGCGCCACTGGCGACTTGATTTATGTCAGTTATTAATTTCTATGGTTTGATGAAAGCGTCTGTTTTGAGAATGACAGTTTCTAATTTGGCGGTATTAATAGAATTAGAAGCTGTATGATAAATGTACTAGTTTAATTAGTGGTAGTCTAGTGTTCTGAATGAAAGGATTAAGAATAAAACTCAGTATTCTGATTCAAACGGCCTAGTATAAATAAAAAAATACAACAAAATCCAAACTTAACTACCTGAAACTACATTGGTGAACATTCAGTAAGGGACTATCTGTGAGTTCTACTTAACCATTTAAAAGAAGACCTGAGTAATTATTAATATTTCAAAGACCAAGTTGTATGAAAATTTCTCATTAATTAAATGATTTGCATAATGAGTAACTCCATTTTAGTCGTATTTCCCCCGAAAATAATAGAAGAAGAATAAGGAGTATATAATGTTATTGTTATCACTTACAAATTATTTCTTAGCCCAGTAATTCAGGTGCTTTTTTAATCATATTTGAAATATTAAACTTGTATCAAAGAGATAAGTGTTGTTCCTAATAATTGTAACTATTTTAGACGAGGCGGTGAGACATTCGATAATTATAATAATGAAAATTAAAGTTATGAAGTTGTTTGAACTCGCCTTTTGTCGCAATTTGAAGCAAATAAATCAACGAAATGACACACATAAAATTGACGTTCATTAAATGAAAATATCAGTATCGCCACTTTTAAAATAACAAATTACTCTAGAAATTCCGGAAATACCCGAAGAGAAGGCGCTAGTAACACAGAATGCCGTCAAACGCGATTATCGCTTTCTACAGTAGAATTCTATTATAGAAAACGACAGGAAGAATACTATAGTGCACGGAGCCCCACTGCTGGATTGCGATTAATTCACGAAAGGAGATTTCACCGCTTATTCACATGAAACTTACCTTGTTTGTGGATAAACTAGCCATCAGTTCCTCCAATTCCATGGTTGCTTTGGAGGCAGCAGGTGTCTTGGAGGTAGTTACGTGAGAGGAAATGAGTTCTGTGTCACCGGGAAAGCCAGTCTCGGTTTTGGTTTCTTTCACAGTTATCGTCACTTTCTGCGGGCCAGAGTAGATAACATCTCTGGAAAAAATCGACCGGTATTAAAATGTGATAACCAGAAATTTTGTTATTTCGATGTTCAGGAAATTTTGTTATTTCAGTGTCCAAACCCGTTATAATTCGGGGTTGAATACAATTCACGAACAAACTATTTTAAAAAAATAAAGGGAAATCCTCAATGCACACAGATTCACATTTGCGAAAAAATTGAAAAAAACTCTTTCGCAGCGAGCTGCATTAGAAAAGCAGGTTTTCATGACGTATTCAGTTAAAAAATCTATTCATTGAATTATGATTTTTGTTCCATATCCAAATGCACCCTCTAATGTTTAAATAATATTCATTTCCTCCCCGGGGGTCAACCCTCCAACCAATTCGTACCAAAACCAAGCGCATCATAGATAAGGTTCCCATCCGTCCGGGTTTCCCCGGATTTGTCCTAGTTTAGGGGGCGTCCGGGGGTCGTCCGGACGAGGTTGTCAAAATATGTCCGGGTAAAACCCGGACAAATTTTGTGTCCGGGTGTGTGAAGCTTGAGTGTCAGTGACGGAGATGAGCTATTTTATTTTTATTTTTCACAAATAGGAATACAAACAGGACGAACCCAGAAACAGTATTCACAAATACACTAAATATGTCATGTTATACAATTCAATTATACAGTAGAAATATTTTATATAGGTACAAAAAAAAATATTGAACATACAATCAATTGGACGATTGGACAAAATGTTTCTTAAGCTTGTTTACAAAGGTATTCAAAGAGTCAGAAAAAATATCAATGTCTATTATGTTTGAAATGGAGTTATAACTTTTCAAGCATCTGTGTAAAGGGGAATTCAAATAGTAATTTGTGTTGGGTATGGATGTATGAAACAAATTATAATGGCGAATGGTATATTGTGGAACATTATAATGAATCAAGTCATTCATAGAGGACGATTGAAAGATACCATTTAACATTTTAAAAGAAAATTTGATGTCGGCAATAGCTCTTCTGTCAGCAAGACGAATCAAATTGAACTTTCGACTTACGATATGATGTTGTGACATGTTTTTAAAATATCTTTTGTTAGTATAATCAATGAATTTGTTCTGGATACTCTCTATTTGTTTTATATATATTATATAGCGGGGGTTCCAAATAGTTGAGGCGTAGCCTAGCAGACTATTTACGTAAGACATGAAGGGAGTACGAAAGGTATTATAATCTCTAAAAGAATAAGTTGTTCTCAGAATAAAACCTAGCAATTTGTTCGCTTTCTTAGATATGTATGAAATATGTTTACTAAAAATCATTTTCGAATCGAAAATAATTCCCAAATCCTTCACTTCACTACAAGTGTGGAGATTATGATCCTACATGGTATAATTATGGGTTATTAAATTAGAATTTCTACTAAAAGTCATCTGATGGCATTTGTCGAGGTTCAGAAAGAGGGCGTTATGTCTGCAGTATTCTAAAAATCTATCAAGGTCGCCTTGAATGAGCTTACAATCGTTTAAGTGTGAAACTGTATGAAATATTTTAAGATCATCAGCATACATAAGAAAATACGAGAATTTGAAGCACTCAGAAATGTCATTTATGTAAATATTGAATAGTAGAGGACCTAGATGTGAACCCTGAGGTACACCCGACGTTATGTTAACTGATCTTGAAAGATAGTTACCAATACAAACGACCTGCATACGATTACTCACGTAAGACTGAAACCAACTCAATAGGGAGCCTGTCACACCGACATCAGCCAGCTTCTGTACCAGTAATTTATGATCAATCTTATCGAAAGCTTTGCTAAAGTATAAACGGTATAAACGGCATCCACTTGAATACGGCTATTCAAACTTTGCAATATATATTCAGTATATTCGAATAAATTAGTTTCGACATAGCGTTTTCTGACAAATCCATGTTGTTGTATATTCAAAATGTGCATAACATCATGATAAAGATATTCGAAGATAATACTTTCAAACAATTTCGACAATATACATAATTTGGAAACTGGTCTGTAATTCTGAGGTAACTGTTTCTGACCAGATTTATGAATTGGAACAATGAATGCCCTTTTCCACGAATTTGGAAAACTCCCTGCATCTAAAGATTTGTTAAACAGAAGAAAGAGTGGAAATGACAAACTCTCTGCGCACATTTTAATGAAATTTGTTGGTAGTTCATCGGGACCAGGGCCCTTATTCGGAAGAGATTGTATTTTAGCTTTGATAACTTTTTGAGGTATGTGATAGTTACCTATATATTAAATGCAAACCAGTTGTGACCGAATTTTCTCGAAACATTCTAGAGTGCTCAAAATTGCATAGTAATATTTTTGTATACCAGCTCACAATGCGAATGTACAGTGAGTTTTTTCGCTAGGGTCGCAGTAATGGAGGAAGGAGAGAAACTTGCTAAGGACACATACGCTTTATTCTATGATGAAAATAAAGTCTAATTTTAAAGACTTGAGTTGATCGACTTTTACAAATTCATGATGAAAAATAAAGATATTTTGGGAAAAATTGGCAAGCCTGAAAAATTCCAAGTTAAGTTGAATTAGTAAAAAGAACTTGATCTCGTCAAAATTAAAACTTGTTACTTATTTTGATTTATAGTTAATAAATAATTTAGACCTTTGGGTACCTAACCTATCTAACCGAACTAGATGACCTATCCTATAATTTGCTATTACAATGTAGAATCTAGTCTATTTGATATTTGATCAGCCCAAAATTATCGCCATGAGTTGTTTTTTATTTGTTGATACCAAAAAAAAGATAAAACTGTAACTGTGTATAATAGAATTTTATTTGTTTTTTGTTGTTCTGTTTATATGGCAAACAAGCGGTTTAAAGTTTGAATAAATGAAAAAATTAAAATATAAACGATGTTTTACTTTATTAAAACAATTTTTTTTTATACGGGGCGTCCTCGGAAAAACAAAATTTCACAGAAATGTCCGGGGCTTTTAAAATGTTTGTCTTGCATCGGCGATTTAGGTGATGGCAACCTTAATCATAGATATCATACGAAACTACGTAGGTACTTACAAACTTTCAATTCTATGCGTCCTTTATCTTATGAACAAGATTTATTTCCTCCTCCGGGGGGTCAACTACTAAACCAATTCATACCGAAATGAATATCATGCAAGATATCATACGAAACTACCTACCAACAAAGTTTCAACCCTATGATCCCAAAATTGCGCCTTCTATCGTGTTAACAAGATTTATTTCCTTCCCTGGGGGGTCAACCTTCCAACTGATTCGCACCAAAACCAACCCCATCCAATATATCATACGAAACTACCTACTCGCAAACTTTCAATCCTATTGCTCCAAAACTATGCCCTTTATCATGTAAACAAGATTTATTTGTAAAAATTAGTTTTTATTCCATTTACACGAATATATTCAATTCCATGGTAGTTTATAGAAATACATAAGAACATGGGCATTCAAAATAATGATTATATGGATATGTACATATATATATATATATATATATATATATATATATATATATATATATATATATATATATATATATATATATATATATATATATATATATATGTGTTCAGAAAGATTTCCGCGGTCGGAAGTATTTGAAAAACTTGGTTCACGGAATGAACCGCGTAAAAGATTTGAAAAATCTCGACGTTTCGGCTCCTTTTGCGAAGCCATCTCCAGGAGAAATTTTTGACGTATGACTGGGTTTGTTCGGCAAGGGGTTGAAGGGTTTTGGTGAGATATTTCGCAAGAGGATGTGTTGGACAATTGTAAGCGCTGACAATGGGTCGAAGTGGAATATTAGGCTTTTGAACTTTGGGTAGACCATAAATTCGAGGGGTTCTTGAAGATTTTTCCCTTGGGATTATAGACTTTTTTTATTTCAGGTGGGAGATTCGATTGGTTGATACGAGATCTTGTGGTTTTCTCCAGGTATGTTGTCGGATCATGAGTGATACGCTTATAGTCGGGGGTGTCAAGAAGATTGGACATTTTATCGAGGTAAGAAGAAGTGTTGAGTATGACAGTGGCATTGCCTTTATCGGCTGGGAGGACGACTATATTTTGGTCATTGGAAAGTTCTTTGAGAGATTGCTTCTCAGAAAAAGTGAGGTTGGGACGTGGTGGCCGACTTGTACGAAGAATTTTGGCGATGTCATGCCTGGCAGATTCCGCTTGATCTGTTGGAAGATGGGAAATTGCTTCTTCTGTTTGGGAGATGATAGTTTCTATGGGGATGGATTTAGGTGTGATGGAATAGTTGAAACCTTTCGAGAGTGCTTTTGTTGCGATCTCGGAAATTGGGGTGTCAGAATAATTGTGAACAATGGAGGAGGTGTAAGATGAAGATGATTTTTGTGGTTTTTGGGAATTCATGAGTTTGGCTAGTTTATTTTTCTGGGTTAAGGTCATTTGGTCGGAAAGATGTTGTGCCTTGGAGTTGGATAGGCGATCAAAAGTATCCCATAGGATTGGATGGATGTGGAAAGAGTGAAAGTGATGGAAAGTTTTGAGAAGTAGTTCGTTAGTGTGATTTAGGTTGCGTCTGGTAGTGTGAATGGAATCTCGAAGGAGGGCAAAACTTGTTCTATTGAGAATTCGGGTTATGGAGGGGGATTTTGTATGATGCTTGAGCTGTAGAAATTTGGGAATGACACGATGGTCACGACATGATTTCAGGAAAGTGAGGTCACAGAGGAGACGATGTTTTCGGGATAATTCTCCTGAAGATGGCTCCTGAAGATGGCTTCGCGAAAGGAGCCGAAACGTCGAGATTTTTCAAATCTTTTACGCGGTTCATTCCGTGAACCAAGTTTTAAATATATATATATATATATATATATATACAGTGTGGAACAGCCAAATGGAATAAATTCGATAACGAATAAATGAGAGCGTGTTGGGAAAAACGCTTGGACACGTCGATTTGTATTTTCAGATGCGCATTTTTTTCAAAAAAAAAAATTATATAGGGTGTGTCATGTGACAGTGGCCGATACCAACTTTCTTATTTTAAATACAACCGCCTGTATATTATTAGTTTTTTGGATTCTTCTGAAAATTCTAGACATAATTCAGGTACAATGTCCCATACCCATCTTCAACTGTTTCGGAAATATTAAGTGTTTTCAGATGTATCACAAAAATTAACATTAAAAAAAGAAAATTATTTTATATTTATCAATGTGAGAGATGTTCAAAATGTTCGCCGCGAACGTCTTGGCAACATGCTAATCTGGTATAGAAATGTCTTCTTACGTTTGTAATACATCTGAAAACACTTAATATTTCCGAAACAGTTGAAGACAGGTATGGGACATTGTACATGAATTATGTCTAGAATTTTCTGAAGAATCTAAAAAACTAATAATATACAGGGGGTTGTATTTAAAATAAGAAAGTTGGTATCGGCCACTGTCACATGACAGACCCTATATAATTATTTTTTTTTGAAAAAAATGCGCATCTAAAAATACAAATGGACGTGTCCAAGCGTTTTTTGGCTGTTCCACACTATATATATATATATATATATATATATATATATATATATATATATATACAGTGTTTCTACGTAGGTTCGCTACATATGGAAAACTTTTTTATTAGTTTTATCAAAAAAATGTATTTATTAAAAGTTCTGTATGTTCTAAAACTCAAAATTCAACAATCAGATAATGAATTGCATTAGTCGTATACGAGGTGTGCCTCAAAAATTATTTTTGATTAACAGTAAAGTACCTTTATTTTTGACCACATCGAAAATAATGTTTAAAGATTCACTATACTGTATTTATAATAAGAAAACTTCTCTGCGATAACACTGAAAGTTTGAGTTTGAACTTTAATGCATAATAATTAATCGTGGAGCATTTATGTTCAAACTGAAACCTTCAGTGTTATCACAGAATTTTTTTTCATTGTGAATAAACAATATCGAATATTTCTTTCCCGATAAAAATTTCGATATGGTCTAAAATGGAGGTAGGCACTCTACTTCTAATGGAAAGTTATTTTTTTTTTGAAAAACCTCGTATACGACTGATACAATTTAATATGTAATTATTGAATTTTGGGTTTGAGAACCTTATTTCCCTTGGTCACGCCATCACGCTTGAACGGCTGGACCGATTTCACCAATTCTTTTTTTGTTGTGTTTTTTATTGTCAGAAGGAGGTTCTTATGAAAAAATTAAGAAAATTGCGCGGGAAGTTAGAAAATTTGAGAATACTTAACCACCATATAAAATTATTTCTAATCCATGTCAATTTTATTTTGTCATGACTTAGAATAGAAAAATTCATATTGCTCTCAATTGTTTACTCTTTTACGATCAACCCCTATTTTTGCATCGCGATTTTCATTTTTTTAAATTTTATCCACAGATCCGCAATAGGGCTGCAAGATGGCAATCGAAAATAACAATAGTCGGTTTGAGAATAGGTCGTAATATATTTTTCATACTCCCAATGATTAACATTTTTGCCGGGTCAGATTAATAGATAGATAGTTAGATAGATAGATAGAAAGATAGATAAGTAGATAGATAGATAGATAGGTAGATATACATCGGCAGATAGAGGAATAGATAGAAAGATAGATAGATAAAAATAATTTATATGGCAGAACGTTTGCCCGGTCAGATAAATTGATAGATAGATATGCAGATAGATAGACAGATAGATAGATAAATAGAATGATAGATAGATAGATAGTTATAAAGATAGAAAGATAGATAACTATCTAGATAGATAGATAGATAGATAAAAATAATTTAAATGGCAGAACAACGTTTGCCGGGTCAGCTAGTATATATATATATATATATATATATATATATATATATATATATATTAATATATATATATATATGTTTGTGTAACTTCCTATTGAACTAGTTTTATTTATTCCATCATTCAAATTAGCCTAGATTCAATGAAGGACTCAAGACATGCATAGATTTTTCATTCAATATTGTTTTAATAATAAAATCCAGAATACATAATAAGAATTTACCTATTTTTCGTTTCGGACATGGCGTAGCACAATACAAACCAGAACGAATATTCCACTACAACTGATATTTAAAATAAAGAATGATTCATTATATGAGTACTTAAAATATTTCAAACGAAGGAGAAACAGGTCATCGTAAACCACTACACGTTCGTTAATCGTATTGCATATTATGCAAAATTTTCCATCTCAATTTGGACAGCATATTATGACGTAATTCACGAATAGAATAATAATATAATAATTTGCCAAAGGGGGCATACATGCAGAAATGAATAATTAGAACACACGTAAACTATAAGTGAGAATTATTATCAGTTTCTCACTATCAATAACTACTTTTCTTTGTCTATTTGTTTGTTACTGGTATTTTCCAACTCTTCCTACATTGCGAAAACAATAAGTAACTAGAGACAAAATAAAAACACTTGTGTTTGAAAGATTTTCACCAAAATTAATAACATTGTTTAGCACGTTTCGCCTGTACGATGGCTTCCTCGTGAAGAACAAAATAATAGCCTCTAGCATAGCTTCTCGGACGTCAGTATGAAGATATTCAATTAACGATGAGAAAACTTACCACGTAATAAACTATCAAACAAATGATACTACAAAATACGTGACTGCAGTTTCGAACTTACGTCCAGCAGCTCGTTTGATACAAGGTAAAAGTTACTATGTTTTCGAAATTAATATATGGGCGTGGAAAAATAAGGGCTCTGGAAGACTCTCAAAATCTGTTTTATCGAAATATCCAGCTGTCAGATAATCAATTTTTTTCTCCTTTTCTGCTCCATATATTGAGAATTGAAGCTATCTACAATATACTCAATATAGATCTAAAAATGAATTAAAAATTAAAAATCTAGAAGAAGAGTTTGAAGTTATAATTATAAATTCCTTATTTGAAAAAGTATCAACCACGGAGTACGATGATATGAATATATTTTGTTAAACCATGATGTCTACATTTCTCTTAAAACCTCTACTATTCAACTTTCATATATTGATTCAGAAAAACTGAACGTATTATGTAATAAGTAATTCAAGTACGTCAAACGATGAATTTAAGTTAGAAACTATAGTCACATATTTTTTGAAACCATTTATTTGACAGTTTATTACATTTCAGGCGATTATCTCTTTATTTTCAGTAATAATATCACAAGAGCATCGAAAATAATCGATTATACTACCGAGTCACGAGACGTATTTTGCGAAACACCACGAGAGCGCAGCTCGAGTGGTGTTTTAAAAAAATACTCCGAGTGACGAGGTCAGTATAATCGATTATTTTCGATTGCTCGAGTGGTATTCGTTACGATTATATAACGAATAAAAGATATTAACTTTTTTTGACAAACGTCAAAACACCGTCAATATGAAAATTTTCACAATTTGACACGAGGCGAAACACCAAAACGATTATATCACGTCGTCAAAGGTATATTCACTTATCTATACGCAGTCGTTATGCAAAATTCACGGATTCTATTGGCTCATTCATACATGAGTTATATAATCATTATGATAATCTATAACTTATAACAGCTGAATCATTGCAATTTATTGCTACCATTAAAATGTATCTAATTGTTAAAATATATGTAGACAAATCAAAAAAAAAAACTCTACCGCAGCGAGCTGCATTAGAAAAGCAGGTTTTCAGAACGTATCCAGTTTAATCAGTCAAAATCAGTCAACGCCCGTCAAACTGTCCAAAAACAATAAGAAACTTCGTTTGAATAGTTTTGTTCCATCGTTTTTGAAGGTATTCGCAACTTCTGAGATGTCAAAAATGTCGATACTAATAGTAGATTGTCACAACGTCACTGCCAAATAGTGATCATGGCATGCTTACCAAATACCGAATAGGGACACCAAGGAACATTTTCACAAACAAATGCTAATAAGTCCGAAACCTGACTAGTTAAGTATAAGTATGATATACATAGATAAAAGGCAAATTCCAGTAGCTTTCCGAATTTTCAATAATATACAGGGCATTCCATTTGAAATTATCAACTTTAAATCACGTTTTCAAGCAAACAAAATAACTGAATTTTTTTACCACCCTGTATTGAAGTAACGCAGATTAGACTGAGGTGTAGGAAGCCCCCAAGTATCACCAAACTCAAACCCAAATTTCGATATCATAGTATTTCTCAACTCAAAGATATCAGCGATATAATGGTTCTTGAATTCCGAAGAAACAAAAATGAAAATAATTTTTATTTCGAAAACGGTATCAGGTATAGGGAAATATCATGAAAAGTTATTGGGAAATTGTTGGAGATTCTGAAAATAATATTATATACAGGGTGTTCCATTTGAAAAATCAAAGTTCTTACTACTTTCTAATAGAAGTGGCAACACCACATTACTAAAAATAGTCGGGTAGAGAATGCCCGACTATGCCCTCCATTGAATTTTCAAAGTGATCCGTTGTATGGTTCACCAGAAACGTCTAATGTGCCATCCACCGTGAATTACCGTATATATATATATATATATATATATATATATATATATATATATATATATATATATATATATATATCCTCGACCAGGAGGTATAAATCAAATTTGAAAAGCAATCGCGCCCCTCTCTGTTGACTTTCGATAAGTTGCAATATCTATTATTTTCTGGGAAAACATAATATGAATGATAATAATTTTTCAACAAGTCCGAGTTCAACAAACAATGAGACATTCTCAAGTATCTACTTTAAAAAATATAAAGTAAGTATTGAATCGGTTTCAACAAAATAATCAATCGTCAGTGCAATACGTCTTTTTTGATATTCTCTTGCCAAAAAAAACCTGTACACCTGTACATATGCTAATCAGCTCCTGGACTTGGCTCTACTTCTCAGAATTAATGTTGTTGGAACGTAAATTATCGTTTGAAAACATTAACACCATTTGCCCACTTTTGTTCTAAATATAAATTTTAATTCAGGTACGACGGCTACCAGAAAGTTCATATTTTATTATAGTTTGTTGTTGATGTCTAGATTATTATTAATTTTTATGTGTTGCTTCAGATTTTGAACAAAACACAGAAATTACATAATAAAATTGTACATTGAATTTCATCTTCTTTTGATTTTCATTTATAGATTTAACTGCTTGTATTTTTAGCACATCAAATGTGACGATGAAACAGGATATTTAACTCTATTCAATAATTTTAATAATACTGAGACTACTTGCTTCGATGTAACTAATAATATTATTTTTATCTCGGCTCATATAGAACGCAAAATAATAATCCCATTAGTTATTCAAAATTTTTGTATTTTAATATTGAGCCGAATGATCAAAATGGATTATTTCGAAAAATAATTATTTTGAGGTATGTTTTAACTTTTTAGTAATACTTCAAGATTTTTCGTTAGATTTAGAAATTTTGAATAATTTTGACCACCATTTTGATACAAAATGATAGTGTTGATATTAAAGTATAACACTGAAATCCTGAGCCTGAAATATCAAGGGAGAAAACATCGAATTCTATAAATAATGTCGTTTTAGCTATCCCATAGTGGGTAGTTCCATGTTAAATCAACACACTTTAAATTAAAATTCTACCTCAGCATTTTACATTTGGCTGAAATTTGGTGTACTCACCGTAGATGCTTGAGCAGGGGATTTACAATAGTACTAAATGTTTGTATAATTATTTAGAAAATTTTAAATTATGTAGTTTTTGGAAAAATAATACGTCAAAATTTGAATATGCATTTTGACAAAACCTTTTTGTTATAACATGTGACATGTTGTATATCACTGGAAAGAGCATAAAGCATGCTGTGAAATGACAACTCTCCCAGCTCTCTAGCTCATTAAGGACAGCTCCAAGAAGAATTTCAAAAAAGTACTTTTTGCGGTTTTTATTTTGGAAATTTAACATAGCTATATTTGGGAAACGGTTCGAGTCTCAGTATCTACAATGAACATACCGAATTGGTTGTGTTGGGTTTATATGGAATGACCCTACTACGCTTTCATAAAGTTCGTTTTGTCGATTTGTTATATAGTAGGGGAGCCCAAGCGGGGATTTTGGGATTTACTCAAGCGAGGCAGATTAACATATGGGGGGAAACCTTGCATCCTGTTAAGTACCTCCACCACACATGAACCCTTGATATGGAGGCGTTCGTCTAGGACAACCGATCAGATTAGTAAAAAAAATCGATCGTTCGAAAAACTCGAGCGCGTCAGATTAAGGCAAAGAGAGTTAATTACATGCAGAAGAGTATGCATTTCACCAATCTGACGATATGCACATGGCATAAGGAAATAGGAGACTCAAAAAGTTGAAAAAAGAAAACGTCACCTTCACATTCTCGAGCACGGTTCAAAATTCAAGCGTGCCGTTTTCTTTCTTCAACTTTTTGAGTCTCCTATTTCCTTATGCCATTTTTATTGTGAAGGGAATGTCACGTTTTTTTTTGCATTTTCGAATATCGGCGATGAGTTTTGGTCTCGTACGGTCACCCCCACCATGCAAACCGGCAGATTAACTTACCTTCGATATTAGAGAGGATGAGGGGCGTATAAACTATTAATATCTGACGCTCTCGAGTATTTATATACAACGATTTTTTTTACATTTTTGAAAATCTGCACACGTGTTCATCCCCAGTGAAATGGGGGGAATCATATAACCTTTTTTTAGTTTTAGCATCTAATCTTCACAATTCAAAAGGTCCCCACAACGCTCGAGTAAATCCCTATTTAGTATCTCAGGCTCCTCTACTATTAGTAATACAACAAGATTTTTGGTTCGATTTAAAAATTTTGAACAATTTTGACCACCATTTTGATACAAAAATATAGTATTTATATTGAAGTATAACTCTGAAATCATGAGCCTGAAATATCAAGGGAGTAGTTCCATGTCAAATCAACACACTTTAAATTGAAATTCTACCTCAACATTTTACATTTGGCTGAAATTTGGTGTACTCACTGCAGATGCTTGGCCAGGTGATTTACAATAGTACTAACTGTTTGTAGACTTATTTGGAAAATTTTAAATTATGTAATTTTTGGAAAAATAATACGTCAAAATTTGAATTTGCATTTTGACAAAAACTTTTCATTAAAACATGTGACATGTTGTATATCACTGGAAAGAGCATGGAGAATGCTGCGAAATGACACCTCTCCCAGCTCTCTAGCTCATCAAGGACAGCTCCTAGAAGAATTAAAAAAAGTGCGTTTGCGGTTTTTGGAAGATATTTTGAAAATTCAACATAGCTATATTTGGGAAACAGTTCGGAATATAAATTAAAATTTGGTATTTTTCTTAATTTCAGTATCTAGAATGAGCATACCGAATTGGGTGTGTTGAGATGACATGGAATTACCCTACTACGCTTTCATAATAGTAATTTATGTGATAATGATCATAAAGACGATCATTATGGTACAAGTCGTGAATATTATTGGGCGAGGCGTAGCCGAACCCGATAACACGACGTGTGCCATAATGATTGTTTATGATTCGTATTACATACAAAATTTTATCGGATGGCATTAATATTATTAAATTTTCGAAAAATTAAAAAGTACATTTATTTTTCACTTGTATATTATTTGTTGATTTTACCTTAGATACGGTTGCTATAAATACTCTCATTATGCCCTATGTTATGAGCGGGCATTATGGATTGTAACGCCCGCTCATTGTACGCGGACAACTGAAGCAGCTTCCATTGATTAAATACTTCATAATCCTTGTCGTATGCGACTCTGGATTTCTCCGGTAATGAATTATTCGCATCAGCTTTGGCTGCATTTTCTATGATATTCTTGGGTAAATTCATTTTCATTTCCATTATTTCTATAAGACTACACAAAGAAAGCAGCAGTGACATTCACTGAATATGATGACAAAAATATTCACAAACGTCAAAATATCAACAAATGACATGCCTACTATGAGAAGGAAAATGGACAGTATGGGAGCAATGAACCGATTTTAAAATCGATTTTTCAATATAATAAAATAATTTTTTCTTCAAAAATAAAATCTTTTGAGCACCACGTGCGTTACTAGATCCTAACGTCCGGAGGATAACATTCGGCCCGAGGGATGAATGTTGCCCGATGCATATAACGCACTTGGTAGATAAATAACTATTTTGAATACTGAGCAGTGCCATAATAAATTCATTATGAAACTAAGTACCATAATGAGCTTTCTTGTGTCATCCAAACTGAGTGACATAACGTTGTCATTATGACATGCCATCAGATAAAATTAGTTTCGTCGGTTTGAGGTAGGACCTGTCAAATAATGCCAATACTTTCGAATAAATGTAGATTGACTTTTTACCCTGTACAGTGTACATACATAACTGACGTTGAGCATTTGTTTCCTACGGCTTCACGCATTATCTAAATAAACCCATCGAGAGTAAAAACAAGTGGCAGATTGAATATTTCATGTTCGTTGAAGTCAATCAGCTCTCAGTCAATCACGATGAGATATCTTGATGGAATTGTATTTATTCAGAGCTGTAATGTATTTAACTGAATTTAATAATAATATAATATTTACATTCGTTGATATACATATTGATGAAAGTGAAATCAGTTAACCTATTGATGGCATGTGGTGGTGACTATTAAACAATGAAAAATCACTATCATTTTTTAGATGGTTACAAGAAACTAAATCCCCATTTTTTGTAGAAGTTCCTAATTCAAGGTAGTAGTTCTAGTGGTAATTAATTATACTCACCGCTTTGAAAAGTCTGAAAATAACGAATTATCCACGCCGTGTTCCGAATCACTCAAAGGATTTTAACTGTATCAATAAGTTTACAATCTTAGTCTTGATAGAAAAAGATCCTCCGTTTATTGAGGAAAAAACCATTACTTCAACTTGAAACCGATATCAATAAGCAAACCGATAGATTTTGCACTGCGATGTAATTTTTCTTCTTAAAGATCAAATACTACTCAAAAAACCTGTATAATCAAAGAAACTGGGATTCGACAAGATTATTACAGCTCTGCTGTTACATTCCATGCAAAATTAATTCAACTCCAAGCACTCCAATAAACAAAGACCTAGAAAGACAGAAGAGCTACCTGAAACATCTTGATAGATGTTTGACACTTTGTACATTCTAGGTATCAATTTCAATTCGAAAAAAATAGAGAAAATTATTGAAAAAAATATAAATATATTATACTATACTTATATATATATATATATATATATATATATATATATATATATATATATATATATATATATATATATATATATATATATATATATATATATATAAAAGAAAATTTAAAGAGGTTATTCCTGAAGAAATTTTAAGAAAAAAAGTTCCTATTAATGTATATGAATGTAGGTTAGCAAATGCTCCAGAAATACAGGATGTTGAAGTTTTCGAAACCACGAAAGCTATCAAAATGAACTTTAGAACATCGTTATAGCTTCCCAAACTTCATACACTAGTGTTGTAATTTTTTCCAAAACTTAATCCAAAAAAGTCCATAGGCTTGTGTATTTCTTCTGATCATATAAAATCTAAATTAGATCTTACTCAGATAAATTTAAAAATTGATGATGTGACCAACTGGGTACACAATACAAAAAATTTGGGAATTTTAATTGATGATCGTTTATCTTTTCAGGATCATGTGAACATCATATTTAAAAACCCATTTATCACATTGGAACGCTTTATAGGTATAAAGAAATAGTTACTAAAGGAACAAAATTGAATTTGGTGAAGAGTATAGATTACTGCTGTCTGGTGTATTCCTATTTTCTACCAAGCTTAACAGAAATAAATTGCAGAGAATTCGTGCATGAGGTATCTATGTCTATCTTATTCCATATAGGCTTCACGTCTCTCCATATTTGCACAAAAATTAGTCTCATCACAGTGCCCTGACTATTTATTCCGTATTTTTATCAAGAGATCTACCATTTACAACAAAAGCATTAGAACTGAGTCCTTCACTGTGCCAATACATAGAACAAGCAGGTTAGAGGGAAGCTTTGCATATGTAGCAACGAAAAGATTAAATAAATATTTGAGTGATCTGCATATGAGTTCTGCGGCGTTTAAGAACAATGTTCGGGATCGATTGCTTGATGCTTCTTAACGGAGTGCTCTTATTAGGATTATTTAAATTGTCATTATTTCACTGACTGGGTGAAGTGGAAGATCTACTTGTAGAACTTCGTCCTTTTATATAGATAGTACGTAAGAATTGCGTTATTAGTTTATTTTTGACTGTACTTATAAATATTATATATTTTTTTCATTTTATATGTTAAAATGGTGCATCTTGGTTATTGTTTGTTTTTGTTAAAATTTTTTTATATGTAGTTACATGTCTATGCAATAAATTTATATTCTATTCTGAATCTAATTTAGAAACTTATAGTAGTTTAAAGAGTTTAATGAGCTATAACAATTTTCCAAAAAAATGACATTTTTTCAAAGTTCAACTCCCTGTATATATATATATATATATATATATATATATATATATATATATATAAATATATATATATATATATATATATATATACAGGGTGTCCCACCGGGAAAGAACGCGATCTGTATATGGAAAACTACACATAGGAAACTTTTGAAAATTTGAGAGTATACTAATGTTGATAGGGGCAACTCGACTAAAATATTTTCAAGATGGTGGCACTTCCGGTTATACCGGAAGTAGATACCAACTTGCTTATTTTAAATTGAATACCATATATATTAATACATTTTTAGATTCTACGCATGAGTCTAGGCAGATTTCATGTATTATGTCCTATACCTAAGTCTGAGCGTTTTTGACATATTTAGGTTTTTATATCAAAAATGACGATTGCAAGCCTTAATATAATTATCAATTGTTCCTATAAGGATTCCCGTATTACTTACTTTGGGGTGGATTCCTTATTGAAAAAGACTTGCTTTAATAGATTTTGTATAGAATTTGGATAACTAATCATACAGGGTGTTCGAAAAAAAAGATCTAAAATGAGATTGAGAAAACTGACAAAAATCAATTTTTTCAAATGGAAACATCCTTTTCTTAATTTGTAGTATTCAGCATTTAAAAAGAAGGTAACTTTGTTTAAAGTTATCTATACCTAAAATTTGAAGTTTTCGAAATATTGCCAATTTAATATTTTTATATGGCGATTTTGCATTTAATCGTTAAACAATCAGATCTAGTATAGCCACGATCGTATTTGACATTTCAAATCATCGTAATGCCTGGTTAAATTATATGAACGAAAATTATTTAAACTTTTAAGGTTTATCTAAATCATTCATTTAAATGCTGCACTAATGAAAATATGGATAGCATAGGGATGATATTTGTGTTTCCGTAAAATTCTTAGAACTGACGATTTAGATAAGCCTGATTCTAATGCTATCTGCCTTGAAGATTTTGTTGGATATGCCTCAAAATATCCCAAAATTGCTATTTCAATATTTTCATTGTTAACAACTGGTTTCTTTTTATACATTTATGCCTTTACGGATCCAAAATTCTTGAAGTTTTCTATAATTCGTTTAACAGTATTTGGTGATGGTTTTTGTTTATGAGGATATCGGGTCGCACATGTATCACATGTCCTTGAAATAATTTATCACATTGTCCATAAATAATAAATAAGTTTAAATAATCTTCGTTTGTATGATTCAACTGGGGTGCCATTACGATGATTTGAAATGTCAAATACGATCGTGGCTATCCTAGATCTAATTGTTTAACGATTAAATGCAAAATCGCCATATGAAAATATTAAATTGGCAATATTTCGAAAACTTCAAATTTTAGGTATAGATAACTTTATACAAAGTTACCTTCTTTTTGAATGCTAAATACTACAAAATAAGAAAAATGGGGGGTTTCCATTTGAAAAAATTGATTTTTGTCAGTTTTCTCAATCCCATTTTAGATCTTTTTTTTCGAACACCCTGTATGATTAGTTATCCAAATACTATACGAAATCTATTGAAGCAAGTCTTTTTCAATGAGGAATCCACCCCAAAGTAAGTAATACGGAAGTCCTTATAGGAACAATTTATAATTATATTAGGGTTTGCAATCGCCATTTTTGACATAAAAACCTAAATATGTCAAAAACACTTAGACTTAGGTATATGACATAATATAGGAAATCTGCCTAGAATCTTGCGTAGAATCTAAAAATGTATTAATATATAGGGTATCCAATTTGAAATAAGCAAGTTGGTATCTACTTCCGGTATAACCGGAAGTGTCACCATCTTGAAAATATTTTAGTCGAGTTGCCCCTATCAACATTAGTATACTGTCAAATTTTCAAAAGTTTCCTATGTGTAGTTTTCCATATACAGATCGCGTTCTTTCCCGGTGGGACACCCTGTATATATATATATATATATATATATATATATATATATATATTTATATATATAATATATATATATATATATATATAAATATAAATATATATATATATATATATATATATATATATATATATATATATATATATATATATATATATATATATATATATATTTAATTCTACAATAAAATTGAAATTTTAACACTCTTACCCAGCATCTAAACTCTCCAACAGACTATCTACCGTAGGTCGATTTGAAATGCTTTGAGCACTAGATGGTCTCGAATGGGGACTCCGTCCACCTGATCCATTGTAAGAGCTATTAAGTGTACTGTTGATTCCATTATCTGTAAAGAAAATTACAATTATTCTTGTTCTACAAAATAGTATAACTGTGAACATAATAATATTACATATGTACGATTTTTTACTTATATAAATGTATGTATACGTGTGTAGGCAGTGGCGGTTTTAGGAGATGGCGGACAAGTCAATCACTTGAGGCCTCGCTCTTGCTAGAGTCTCGTACGGTAATTGGAGTAGAAAATAGTGAATAAACTTTCTATTTTATTCTCAGCTATTCGTTATAACAATGAAATAAATTAGGTTAATTTATACTGAACTATATACTAATATTACTACGTGCTTAAATGACATGTCTCATTCAGATTTATGTAGTAGTAAATGTCGTTTTCGAATTTGTACGTTTTGTGATGTTTCGATCGATATTCAATAGTTGTGTTCTTCTTCATACTAGAACTAAGAATAGCTGAAAAGTTTTGTTGAGATTAAATGCAAAACATTCCATTGCTTCTGAAAATTCAAATATTAACCATGACTGAATTTTACAAAAAGATAATTATTGTAAGTAGAATACACCGAGATACGTCTATACAATACCTAAACACATTTATACATCTGCTTGATAATTATACACATTTATATATCTGCTTGATAATTATCAGTAAAATAATTTCCAATAATTCTTGGTGACAGGCAGATAAATAACCGAGGAAAATGATATTGGCAAAAAGTTCAAACTAGTAAAAACAATACGAGAAAGAAAGAATATTGAATATGTAGAGGAAAATGAAGGTATTAAATCATGAGAGCATATTTGGTTTCAGGTATAATATGAAAATATTGAAGGAAGTTAGTAATTGTGAACTTCTGAATATTGATGAAACGTTCGATATTGATGCATAATCTGATATTGATCCATAAAGTGTATGAAAAAATGAATATATTTATCCCTGTGTATGAAGAAAATGACATTATATCGGAGCTTGAATATAGAACAGAACATTTTTTTACTGATTTTTACCCCACCATTGGAGTAGTATTGATAATTATTGCCAACACAACTGTGAGAGATGCGCCTGTAGAAAGAAGTTATGGATTAAGAATTATTGAAACATATTTCTCGTCAACAACTAGACATGTCTACCTCAATTTTCATACTTTGCAAAAAGGACAAGGGCCTCTTAAAGATTTGCCAACAGGAGCTTCGCAATGGTTAACGTCGCCACTGTGTATAGGTATAGGAGTGTGTGTGTGTATATATACCATATATGACTATATACCATCGTTTCTGAGTGGAAACAAGCATCTCCCTATATTAATCAAGAGCTGGCAGTGCTTAGAAATTCGCGGCTTTTTGCAAGTGTGAAAAATAAAGCGTGACATACATTCCACAATTTTCAAAATAAAATTCACTAAAAACCTCACAGTGTTCCTACTTTGCCTCAGAAGCACTTTAAATCCGATTTTAAATGTATCTAAAACAGTGGTGTAAAGTAGGCCTATGAGGAGGCTTCTCCAATTTCAAAAATAAAAAATTGAATTATTTAAAACCGCAAATAAACATTAAAAATATGTTCATACAACTTCTTTCACATTACTAGAACTATTACCAAAATCTCCTCTTATCAATAGATGGAATATATATATATATATATATATATATATATATATATATATATATATGTATATATATATATAATATATATATATATATTATATATAAATATATATATTTACATATATACATATATATATATATATATATATATATATATATATATGTATATGTATATATATATATATATATATATATATATATATATATATGTATATATATATATATATATATATATATATATATATATATATATATATATATAAAATTTCTTTTTATCATTTAATATCCGAATTGGTAAACTGCTTGTGTTTATGAATATTGAGATTTATGATTAACTTTGCAGTGCTGCAAAATTTCACCAATCTAGGGAAATTCATGTGAGGAATAGTATTTGCCAGGACAATAAGAATAATAATGGATACATTCGTTTTCTTATGTGATTGTTTCCCAACTAAAGCAAACATCTCGAAAACCCTCAATGTTCTACTACACTATTTACACCTAATGTTATCCAGAAGCGAAGTTTTCTGAATATCATAACTACTGATTTAACACCATACATAAATCTTCACAAGAAATATAATTTCATATAATTATTCATAACTTACAATAGCGCGAAACTAACGCTATTATGATTTAAATCTTTCATCGAATGAAATAACTGATTAAATTTATCACAAATACTAGTAGTTTTTCATCGTGCTCTCAATCTTGAAACTGTATATTTTAGTTGTAAAATTACGAGCCAGGACTGTCGTCATGGCCATTAATAACGCTAACAACGAACCTGAGATGTTGGCATATCGCGAACTACTCAGATCTAGCAACAAGTTGTCCAGCTCCATGAGGTTATTGTTGTATGGACCAGGTTTTCTAGTCGTTTCGGCAGATGTCGAATAGATGTTCGCTGATTGACCAAAGGAAGGACTTCTGGAATCGGAAGGTGTTCTTGTTTTGCCATAGGAAGCCTGAAAATATGAAGGAACAAAAATTAATTTTATATTTCAAGTTTCGGATGCCTCAAAACTGGTATTCAATTAACAGTTTATTTTCAATTATTCAATAAACCGCAAACATGTGAATAGCGGAGCTTTGGCATTTAGGTCGTATATCACCCCTCAGATGGAAGATACACGAAATTATAATAAAATAGAGAAAATCATGCTGCTTAGCCCTACCGTTAAGTGCATCGCTTATTGAATGTGAAGGAGAGAGAGAGAGAGAGAGATGCGATTCGAACGGAAAATGGTCGCCGTCTAGTTAAGATTAAAATTGATTTAGAAATTGACCTGGGCTACCATCATCGCGAAGTACATGGCGTATAAAAAATGCATGCAATCTCTACATTTTAATGGTTAAGGAAATGAGTTGAAGACAAGAAATGATCGTGCCTCTGCATCAACTTTACCCAACAAATTTCAACCCTCTCACTCTATTTTCAGAAGCTGTGGATATGCGTTAAACCTCAAAAACCACCAAAAACGAAAATCTCTAATTAGAAAAAACTGTTTTTGTTTATCTCCACACTTCCTCCAAAAAGTCCTAGAAAGCTGAATTTCAAACACATTGTTCATAATTGATTCCCAAATCTTTTGCAGCCAATTTGAAACATTCACGCTCAAAATTTTGACTGAATTTATCTGAATTTTTTGTTAAAACAACTGCACATATCAAATTTCAGCTGATTTGATCTGATATATGCCGCTAGAGATGTAGGTACTCGGGGAATAAATATATATATATATATATATATATATATATATATATATATATATATATATATATATAAATATATATATAGATATATATATATATATTATATATATATATATATATATATATATATATATATATATATATATATATATATATATATTCACTTATGACAGAATCAAAGAAAAGCAAATTATTTCGTAAAGGAACCTTAACAGATTTTATACTATTTAAATTATCGATTAATAACTAATATTTAAAGCAAACAAACAAACTTAATAACAAAACATTCAACATAACTTTCGCGAGACATTTCAGAGATCGAAATTATTATAACATTAGTAGTTTATCAGAATTTAAAATCAATTTTATTTTATTGCTATTTTGTACATTACGTGGGTAGGAGTTTCGATGGTTTTCCTTACCATCTAATGTATACAGACCTGACTGCTAATATTGGACTGAATATCACGTACTTATTGTTTTTGATAATTATTGTTTTTGATTTTTGAATGTTTTAAAAAATGAAAAAATTTTGAGAAACTCACGAATGTCGTGAAGAAAAGTCAACTTATCAATAAAATCGATTTTTCAACTCAAATAGCCTGCTATTGCTAAAAATGGATGACTAATATAATGTATATATAAATATATATATATATATATATATATATATATATATATATATATATATATATATAATCTTTTGATAATTATTAGCAATAACAGGCTTGTTGAATCTTAAAAAACTCGATTTTATTGAAAAGTTGACGTTTCGCCACGACATTCATGGCTTTATCAAAACTTTTGAGAAAAAATTGAAATTTCTTTGACATTCATTGATTTGAAAAATTTCTATAGAAACAGACTACTGTTTTCGGCTGAGGCCGTACTTTGTTATTTATTACGTGCTATTCAGTCCAATATTAACATTCAAATTTGTTATTATTAGATGGTAAGGGAAACCACAGAAACCTTTACCCACGTAATGTTCGAAATAGGTCCAAATTATTTTGATTTTGAAGAGTCAAAGAATAATAATATAGGGTACTATTTATCTTTTTTTCAAAAATTTCTCATTGCGGCTGTGGCCGTCTTCAGTTATTAATTACGTGCTATTCAGTCCAATATCAACAGACAGGTTGATATTAGATGGGAAAGGAACCACATAAACCTTCACCCACGTAATGTACAAAATAGGTTTAAAATATTTTGATAGTTCACAGGCAACAACAATTCGAATGAATAATTATATATATATATATATATATATATATATATATATATATATATATATATATATATATATATATATATATATATATATATATATATATATATATATTATATATATTATATATATATATATATATATATATATATCTATATATGGTTTGACGATTACATCATCGCAATAATACCATTTCACTCAATTAGAGCATAATTCTAAAGGAATTAATTCACATGGCCATATAATAATTATCATTTTTGTACTTTTAGTTGCAAATTGAAGGGAATTTCTGAAAAAATAGCTTTATATTCATTTCGATGTGATGAATACATATCCGCATATCCCAATATCAAAGTAAATGTGTACTATAATGTAAGTTTCTGTCATTAATTCATTAGTTTCATTTCAATTTTTCTGAACACGTATTTCCAAATATTGGATTTCAACATAACTCAAATTTTTTCAACCAAAGAAACCCTTTCTTGAGACTTATTTGGAATTGATTTTAATATTTGAATTATTTGGTTGGTGAATATTGACAGGAATGAGATAATATAAAATGAGATATTGGCTACATTTCAGTATTCTAAATGTCATCACTCATTTGGAGACGAAATTCATAAGAAAATTATTGTACGCTCATCCACCAGACGATGGTTTGGTATATTTCGCTTTTCTTGCTTGCATAGGTGTAGATTACTGTAGCCCAACCTGGGAAGTGTCGTGTGCAACGAAAACGCTTTCCCACTCCTCATTTCGCTCCTCTCCCATTAAACAGAAAATATTATTCGAACTCTTTACTCGTCACGCACAATAAATGTAGATAAGTTGTTTTTCGTCTGCCCCGTACTCTTCCGATCTCTCTTTGAGAAGGAACACATTCAAATTACGAGTTTGTTGTTCTCCACGGACAACAACTACTGATCAAAGATTAATGTTATTGCAAATTACTTCGATAATTAGAGTTGATGAAAAGTTCGAAAAAGCTTTCTAAATTTATCGATTATATTAGATAAGAGGGAACATGAAAACTGGACATATTGAAAGAAAGAAGGAAATTAAACAAAATTAGTTCATTTTTAATAGGTTCATAATTAAGTACATTCCCAATGAATGGTTTTATGTATTATTTATGCCAGTTTGTAGCGAACGTTCATTCTCTGAAGATAAATTAAAGCCCAGGAATAAATTAAGGAAACGATTTACTTTAATATTTCCATTCTGTCAAAAATTCCTTGTAAATGGAATGCAATTATCGAAAATTACAGCGAATATTTCCCTCCTGTCAAAAATTCCTTGTAAATGGAATGCAATTATCGAAAATTACGGCGAATATTTCTCGCCTGTCAAAAATCCCTTGTAAAGGAATGCAATTATCGAAAATTACAGCGAATATTTCCCTCCTGTCAAAAATTCCTTGTAAATGGAATGCAATTATCGAAAATTACAGCGACTATTTCCCTCCTGTCAAAAATCCCTTGTAAATGGAATGCAATTATCGAAAATTACAGCGAATATTTCCCTCCTGTCAAAAATCCCTTGTAAATGGAATGCAATTATCGAAAATTACATCGATAATTGTATTGTAGAAAGCGAAAGAGCCCTGCGATAATTGCACTGTAGACCGATATTTGCATAGTAGCAAAGTTCATATTACGGATATTGATGACAAGCTGAGAATTCATGAATTTCTAACGTCAGTTTGACAAAAAGTTTATTCGGGAAATATTCCCCAAAATTACACTCGTGCATCAAAATAACCGGATAATTTCGCATTCCAGCGTGCTGTCTTTAAAAAACTGCATTCGGTCATTTTCATATTTTGGTGAAAGAACCTTCGGTGTCGGGCTCTTTCTCCAAAAATGAAAATGAACTCATGCAGGTTTTTGACAACACGCTGTCATGCCAAATTATCGGTTATTTTGATGCACTTGTGCAATTACTTATGAATATTTCCCTCCTGTCAAAAATCCTTTGTAAATGGAATGCAATTATCGAAAATTACAGCGATAATTGCATTGTAGAATTGTAATTTCGCATTACAGCGTGTTGTCTTCAAAAAACTGCATTCGGCCATTTTCATATTTTGGAGAAAGAGCCCTTCCCTCCACCTTCGGTATCGGGCTTTCTTCAAAAATTTAAATGAACTAATGCAGTTTTTTGATAACACACTGTCATGCAATTATGAGTAATTTTGATGCACTTGTGCAATTATTAACGATAATTAATTGAATAGTAAATTATTTACTTATAGTCAATTCGAAAAGAGTTTGGAGGTGAGCAATGCCTTAAGAACCACGAAAAACCCACTACATTAAAATGGCTGCGATTGAGGAAAAGAGTTGAACCAATCAAAGAATGCTTCCCTAACATCAACTTAATCCAAGTACCAATCCCTTCCCCTCAAGTTGGGAGATCTCAAAACTTTGACTGAATTCACCCAGATTTTGTTGTGGCTCAGGAACAACCAACATATATATATATATATATATATATATATATATATATATATATATATATTTATATATATATATATATATATATATATATATATATATATATATATATATATATTATATATATATAAATAAATATATATATATATATATATATATAAATATATATTGTAACGTGTAAATTCTCCGCTTAACCGCCGCCACTGAATTCTACATCGAAATACCGTGATTCACGCTATCAAATGATACCTCACTTTTGTTTCACCGATGAATAATCGACTCGCCCAGTTAGGAATGACTTGCGTACGACGAGAATATCGAGATAGCGTCGAATTTGCACGTGAAACATCGTTCTCTTTTGGCAAGTATCTGTTGAAGATACAACATCGTTAAGTGTCAAATTATATTCAATATCTATAGAACGAATATTCAGTAAATTAAAATTATTAAGTATCTGTGGCGTCTGATAGACGGTAAGTTATGAGAAGAAATCTAATTATTTCGTATAAATGCATTATCTTGAAAATCTGGATTGATTCCTTGTTTCATTTTCCGCCATTTCATTTTTTTATTTATCTATATTAAATTATTTATCTTTCAATATTGAAATAATCATCTTACATTTCTTAATTTAAAATATTTTAAATTTATTCGCTTATTTCACTCTCTCAATTTGACACAAGATTTTTGTAGGCTAACGATGGCAAATTTCACGTGGTCATATCTTATATTCAGTTTAATGTTGGAACATATACTGTCTTTCTTAGCATCTTTGCTTGAGATAAATCTAAATGTTAATTTGAATTGGCCATCGATACCCTACAGAGATTCTTGGGAGATTTTAAGTTTGAGATTGTATGTTGATTTGCCCCGAATTATTTTAGTCACCTTGGCTACAGCTAGGAAGCATTTTGATTGGAACTAAAAACCACTTTGGCTGGAACATTTAACAGAAGCCACGATATAACCGCAGCTGGAACTACCAAGCAACTAGGGACGAAGATTTCCAAGTGTGGGGAAAAGATTGGGCAATCACAAGAATACAATCCACCTATAATATAATCAATAGAACGTCGAGAGAAAATTAAATAGCAAAACAGATGAGTCTCTTTGTATATATAATAAGCAAGTAGTAAATACCTTCATTTTATATCTCGTTATTATTTCTGAAAACTAACTAGAACCTATATATGTATAACCAATCTCTCAGCTAGCTCGGGCATATAATAAAAAGGGAGAGTGGTTACAATATTTATATATATATATATATATATATATATATATATATATATATATATATATATATAATATATATATATATATATATATATATATATATATATATATATATATATATATATATATTTAACTTTTTTTCGATACAAGTACAATAGTCAATTATTTAAATGGAAAATGCGACTAACAAGTTAGCTCCGATTGTGTTATCTTGTAAATTGCTAATTTCACGAAATTATAGTTATTACTACGATTTGTTTGCGTTATTGTGCATGGACTATACATTTTTATGCAAATGCGTTTCAGTTTCAAGAAATAGGGAACTGACAAATCCAATTTTGTTTTGTTTTGAGAGATAACATTAATGAATATAAATCAGAAACATTCGAATATCAGACTTGCGCGGTGTAAAAAGAGTCTCGATTCATAGTGAAATACAATGATAATTCTTCATATGGATTTATGACGCACACTCTAAATTCCTACAACCAAATTATTTAAGCTCACTATTTATTTGATGAAATTCATAAGTAAAATAAAGTAGTTTATAATTTCATATACCTACTTATACCAGTGACAGTCGAATACTGAAAAAAAAAACAATTTTACTTATTATTCCTTGGTTGGATATTTTGTTGGATGGATTTACTTTAGCACACTTGAGTTGGTTATATTCCAAGCAGAAACTTGTGAGTATCAGTCTGGCGCAGTGTAAAAAAAGTCTCGATTTATACCGAAATACAATGAAGATTCTTCATATAGATTTATAAAGTACTTTTTAAATTCCAACAACCAAGTTATTCAAACTCACTATTTACTTCGTGAAATTCATAAGCAAAATTAAGTAACTGAGATTGAATTCTCGCACATCACTTGGTGAAACATATTAAAGAATAAAGTTTAAACTTTAAAATAAAACAACACTTGGCTCAAGTTTCACTTTATAAAAATAATTAGATACTGTATCGGAAACAAATTTTCATACCGAAGTTAATACAATTAAATTATTAGCCACCAATAACGGTTACAATGAAAGTCTTATCGATGAGCTCATTGGGAAAAATCGAATAAAGAATATGTTGCATTCAATATACCCCACGCGAACTATTAATGAAGAACAAAAATACTTCCCAATAAATTATGTGCTTAATTTGAGTAGCCAAATTTTTAACAGATTATCGAAAAATAACGTTAAAACAATTTGTACAAATAAAAGAAACTTGAAGTCATTCTTGGTCAATAATGAAGAAAATAATTGTAACATCGGAGAAAACAGTGGTGTTTACAAAATATTTTGCGACGAATGTCCTGCTTTCTATATTGAACAAACAGGAAGGAATATAAACATTCGTGTTGATGAACATAAAAGTTCAATTTTACAAGATAAACATACCACTGGCTTATCCGAACATTGTACAAAATTTAATAATTTCCTGGATTCCAACAAAATCCAATTGTTGCATTCGTATAATGAAGGAAAGCGCCTTGTACTTGAAATTCTCGAAATAAGTTCCGCCCATATCAGTAAATTACCTCTTGTAAACGAACAAATTGATTTTCAGGTATCACCTTTGCTATTGTCCGTTTTATAAATCAAAATGTAATACTCTCCTGTAGTCAGTCTTGATAATGAGTTCATAACTCGAAACATGTCGACTATCCTTTACTGCCAAATACATATCTAATTATTTTTATATAGTGAGCTTAAACCAAGTGTGTTTTATTTTAAAGTTTAATTTTTATTCAAAATTAAGTAGTTCATAATTTTAAATACTAATACCAGTAATAGTATATTGAAAATCGAATAATGAAAAATGAAACAATTTTAGTTATTATCTCTTGGTTGTATATTATTTTGGATGTACTTTAGCACACTTGAATTAGTCATTATCGAAAGCAGAAAATTGTGAATATCAGACTTGCGCAGTGTAAAAACAGTCTCGATATATGCCAAAATACAATAAAGATTCTTCATATAGATTCATAACGCACTTTTCAAATTCCAACAACCAAATTATTCAAACAGTTATGTTTACTTCCTAAAATTCATAAGCAACATTAAGTAGTTCATAATTTTATATACTTATACCGGTTATAGTCGAATGAAGAAAATCGAGTAATGAAAAAGAAACAATTTTACTTATTATCTCTTGGTTGAATATTCTTTTGGATGTACTTTAGCACACTTGAATTGGTCATTATCGAAAGCAGAATATTGTGAATATCAGACTTGCGCAGTGTAAAAACAGTTTCGATATATACCAAAATACAATAAATATTCTTCATATAGATTTATGACGCACTTTTCAAATTTCAACAATCAACTTATTCAAGCTTACTGTTCACTCCGTAAAATTTATAAGCAACATCAATTAGTTTATAATTTACCAGTTATAATCGAATAATGAAAATCGAGTAGTGAAAACAGAAACAATTTTACTTATTATCTCTGTATATTATTTTGGATGTAGGTACTTTAGCCCACATGAGTTGGTCATTAATTAATTAAAGAAGAATTTTACAGCAATTTCACTCAATGGCACATAAACATCTGTATTCTTGAATAGAACATAAAAGAGTTTATTTCGATTAAATAAAATCACATAATATTCAAACCTGCATTCTCAACGATAGTTTCGATATAAGACAACGGAACAGCTTGTCGACACCGTAATTCGGTTAACTGTGACAATAGGCACTCAAAATTTTAATATTTTAAATCTAAACATCGGAGAAAACAGTGGTGTTTACAAAATATTTTGCGACGCATGTCTTGCTTTCTATATTAAACAAACAGAAAGGAATTGAAACATTCGTGTTGAAGAACATAAAAAGTCAATTTTACAAAATAAAAATACCACTGGCTTCTCCGAACATTGTATAAAATTTAATCATTTGCTGGATTTCAACAAAACCCAATTGTTGCATTCAAGCAACAAAGGAAAGCGCCTTGACCTTCTTGAAATTCTCGAAATAAGTTCCGCCCATAATAGTAAATTATCCCTTGTGAACGAACAAATGGATTTTCAGGTATCACCATTGCTATTGTCTGTGTTCAAACTTTATTCAAAATTAAGTAGTTTATAATTTTGTATACTTATACCAGTGATAGTCGAATATTGAAAATCGAATAATGAAAAATGAAACAATTTTACTTATTATCTCTTGGTTCTATACTATTTTGGATGTACTTTAGCACACTTGAATTAGTCATTATAGAAGACAGAAAATTGTGAATATCAGACTTGCGCAGTGTAAAAATAGTCTCGATATATACCAAAATACAATAAATATTCTTCATATAGATTTATGACGCACTTTTCAAATTCCAACAATCAAATTATTCAAGCTTACTGTTCACTCCGTAAAATTTATAAGCAACATCAATTAGTTTATAATTTACCAGTTATAATCGAATAATGAAAATCGAGTAGTGAAAACAGAAACAATTTTACTTATTATCTCTTGGCTGTATATTATTTTGGATGTAGGTACTTAAGCCCACATGAGTTGGTCATTAATTAATTGAAGAAGAATTTCACAGCAATTTCACTCAATGACACATAAACATCTGTATTCTTGAATAGAACATAGAAGAGTTTATTTCGATGAAATAAAATCACATAATATTCAAACCTGCATTCTCAACGATAATTTCGATATAAGACAACGGAACAGCTTGTCGACACCGTAATTCGGTTAACTGTGACAATACGCAAAACGCTTATATTTTAAATCGGAAAACAATTCCTACATCACTATCATATGGTCTCGGTTAACTACCGAAAGAACGCTTTGCGAATCTTAGATCAGTTACTAATAATAAATTCGACTTTCTCTCTATCGCTCATGTATTTTTTCAACGGAAATAAATCTGATGCACAGCTAATAATATCGGATGTACGTCAGGGCCAGCATTGGGGTAAATTTTCCTTACAAATTCGGTGTGAAAACTGAAAAATTTGAAAATATATTCTGGTCTAATAAGTATGAATAATATGAAAAATTGTTGGAAAAAATGTACGTTTGGAATAAGAACATTTGCCGCTGTGGAACCCACAATCCTCGGTTTACAAACGGTATAAGGCGGTTCACCTTACCGCTGGTCTACCGAGGCCTCTAATCTAGGTAGGTCATATATAGTACCGGATTCGAATCCAGGGTGAAATGTAAATGTTTATGAGAATGAGTGGTTATCATAAAAAATTGTAGGTATTTACTGAGTGATGTATTAGGATGCGGTGAAAGTTAATTCCGATTTTGATGGAATATTGAAATCAAAGCTATTTCTGGATGTTTTTGTTCAATTGCTTCCTTTAATTCCTCTAATTGGAAACACTATTGCTCTGTATGTATCGTCTCGTTATTTGATGAAAGCTCTTGATACAAAATCCTTTTTAAGACATAGTCAATAAAGGTTTCGTGTCACAAGTAATTAGGAAAAATCAAACTTTTTTCAAGTTGTTAATATACAAAGTATTCTCCTAAGAAACACAAAGTTCCAATCCCACCCCTTTTGCTTCCTCTGCGCTTCAGAAACCTTACAAGATCAGTTCTCACATTATAAATTCATTTTACTCGTAAATGCATACATTTATTTTTGTATAATTTGTAAATCATCAATAGGATATTAAATATAGCAAGGAAACTAACAAGTGACTTGAATGAAATTGACAATGATAATAGTGAAAAATTAATTAGCGAAATAAAATTAAATTGGTAAGTACACAAATATAAGTTAATGTAAATGGTTAATATTGTTTATACAACTTACATGTGTACATAATATGTATTCTACACTGAATACATAATTTATTTTTTTTTTTTTTATTATTATGTTAATAATTATATTATAATGTCGAATCGATCGGCTTTTGGTGGTTCGTTTCCCCTTTTTCATCTTCCATCACTAGTTGCTTCAATAATGAAGTCTCTCTGTTGAACTTATAGAGAGAGTTTGCAAATGGAAATGTGAGTCATCAAATTTATCTGATGTTAGAATCGTAGGGAAACCATACATCGAGTCGGTTTATGTAGCCAAGCTCCGCAAAATGCACTTGAATAGTGGATTTTGAAAAATTTGTAGGTATGTCGTTTTTCTCGATCAGTGTTTTTATCTGATCTTCAACTGTGTTGGAGGGCCAACCCGGGCGTTCTTGATCTTTAATGTTGAAGTCGCCAGCTTTAAATCTAGCAAACCTCTTGCGCTTAGTTCTTGCAGCTGCAACACCTTCCCCGTAAATAGAGCATATTTTGTTGACCGCTTGTGTAGTATTTTTGTCTTTCGGTAAACGAAAGGTATCAAGGCCTAACATTCACTTTGTTTTTGAACATATTCATAGGCGTATGTAATTGATGAAAATGAAGGTATCGTAACCAATCTTTTTTCCAAGTTTGCCAGAAGTAACATCTTTAATGATACCTATGTACGCATGTTATTTGTAATCTACCGTTCTGATATTATTCAGAAATATCTAAGCGCCAACAGCCAACAAAAAGCTCTAATTTTCCTTCATAGTTCAGAAGTCCCTACCATCCCTTTGAAAAGGACAAACTCATTATACTATAGTGAGCTGTAAGGAGAACTAGATTGACTAGAACCTAGTTGACATACAGTAAGAATCGAGGGAAAATATAATGTTTATTGAATTTGATCTGCAAAACACAAACCCAGAGATAATAAGTTTGATTCAATCATTTGCTGTTTCGTTTTCAAGTGTGAACGACTAGAAATTGGAAGGGCTTGTGAACAATACAATTGACATATTTTTTCATCTCAATTCACCTTCTTTCCAAGTTTTTCTTTATAGCATATTCTCAAAAATATTTCTTTTTCTGAAATGTTAAATTATTCCATAATTTTTTCGTCCCGATAAAAAAAGAGTGACATTCGGAAACTTAATTTTTTCAGCAAACGTCTAAAAAACTAGAAAAGAATCATATTTTTAACAAGTCCTTTGAGTCTGAAGATATTACATCCGAATATTCAGTCAATTTCAATTCATTACTTAAAATTTCAGATATTGATATCATTGTGTGATACAGATATCACTGGAAAAAGGAAACACACGTGTTTTATTACTCCCTGAAGTATAAGTGTCAGGGAGGCGGGCAGCTTGAGTTTGGGATTAACTCCTTCAGCCAGATCAGACGATATACTTGTATGTACAAGTGCATTAAGGATAGGTGAGACGGGATATTTATGGAACATAGGAAGTAGGGTTCAGAGGATTAATACTGGCCCAGCATTCGCCTTATAAGTTTTCAAGCAGTGCCTTACATTACCATGAGGAAACCTCTGAAAAAAAATTCATGGCAGACCAGTCGGCCCCGGGGTTTGAACCCGAGACCTCTCAAATACTGATATCACTGGTATTACTATGCACTTATGTAAGGGACAAAATAAAATTATATAACTCTGATGATAAACTTGTATCCAGCTGTTGTGGGGAACACCGGAAAACTTGGGGACTGTGCGATATTCTGCAAGATCAACTACGCTGTTTCAGAAACAACTGATTTTGTGAAATTATCGATTCCTTAATAATAGTACTACTTTTAATCTATAGATCGAACACACTGCTTCTTACAGACGCTAATATTTGCTTTGAAAAAAATTATGACAGTATGTGATAAAGTATTACAGAAGGTGCCAAAATAATTTTAATGGTTGATTTCAATATTGGCATCCTAAGCGGATCCAACGACAGTCAAAATTTCTTGGATCTGCGCAAAGTTTCGTTATTTTTAGAACAATAAATGTACGCCTATTTCAGCATTTCGTCAACTGTCTTGATAATATTTTTACGAATATTAATAACTTCCCATTTGAGGTCATGATCTTATTGAGTCATTTATTTGACACAACTTGTTAAATAATTTCAGATTGTTCTAGATATAGAACAATCTGAATATATATATATATATATATATATATATATATATATATATATATATATATATATATATATATATATATAATTATTCATTCGAATTGTTGTTGCCTGTGAACTATTTCTAATCTTTTGATAATTATTAGCAATAACAGGCTCGTTGAATCTCAACTTTTTAATAAAATCGAGTTTTTTGAGATTCAACAAGCCTGTTATTGCTAATAATTATCAAAAGATTATATATATATATATATATTATATATATATATATATATATTATATATATATATATATATATATATATATATATATATATATATATATATATATATATATTATATATAACAATTCAAATAAATAACTAAATATATATATATATATATATATATATATATATATATATATATATATATATATATATTTATTCAACTGAAATGTAATAACAGTGTTAGTTTGAATGGATTCGACAATGTTTCTTCTGTATTTGTGTAATTTTGGACTTCCACTATATATAAAAATATATCGGAAACAAAAATAAAAGGAGAGAAAAGAAAATTTGATTAGTAAATGGCAAGAAAAGAAAATAGCTGAAAAATTAAATTCAATGAATTAGTAGTATCTGAAAAAAGAAATGAAATAAGATAAGTAAATAATAAGTTGGAAAATGGTGAAAAAATAAAATTATACAATATACACGACGTTTCGGTTAGTTGGGTATCTCTAATCGTTCTCAAGTGTAAACTGATTATCAGAGTTGAGCGAGGGGAGGTGCTTGAGACCACTGATACGCGCCAGGATTGGTCGCCACGCGTTTGCCACTTCAACACTGGGTTTACTGAAAACTTCATGGTTCTGTTGGATGAAAGCAGCTTCCTTGAATTTTCGTTTTCGCCAGTTCTGTTCCCGGTGGATAATCCTAGCAACGTTCCACTTAATGTTGTGATGTTTTGTCCATGCGTGATCAGCAATTCCCGATTTCGATGTTTCGGCTCTTCGTGTGTGTATTTGATGTTCTCCGATCCTAACATTAAGAGGTCTCTTCGTTTCACCGATGTATGAATCTCCACATTCACAGGGCACAAGGTATACGCAATTCTTATTGTCCGGGGGTCCATCTGGTTTAGTTTTGGTCAGCCTGCTTCTTAAGGTGTTGTCCGACTTGAACGCTGTTTTGATGTTGTACTGCTGAGCGATTCGCCTTATCTTCTCGGATATTCCCTTCACATAAGGTATGGTTATCATCTGGCAATTCGGGTTCTCCTCTCGAGTGGTTCTGTTTTGTTGACAATCTGCGATAGTCCTTGTTATTATCTTCTTGTTGTAACCGCTTTGTATCAGGTCCCTTTCGATGTTAGATATTTCCTGTTCCATGAGTCGGGGATCACTGATCGACAGAGACCGACAACAATTTGCAGTGATCCCCGACTCATGGAACAGGAAATATCTAACATCGAAAGGGACCTGATACAAAGCGGTTACAACAAGAAGATAATAACAAGGACTATCGCGGAATGTCAACAGAACAGAACCACACGAGAGGAGAACCCGAATTGCCAGATGATAACCATACCTTATGTGAAGGGAATATCCGAGAAGATAAGGCGAATCGCTCAGCAGTACAACATCAAAACAGCGTTCAAGTCGGACAACGCCTTAAGAAGCAGGCTGACCAAAACTAAACCAGATGGACCCCCGGACAATAAGAATTGCGTATACCTTGTGCCCTGTGAATGTGGAGATTCATACATCGGTGAAACGAAGAGACCTCTTAATGTTAGGATCGGAGAACATCAAATACACACACGAAGAGCCGAAACATCGAAATCGGGAATTGCTGATCACGCATGGACAAAACATCACACAATTAAGTGGAACGATGCTAGGATTATCCACCGGGAACAGAACTGGCGAAAACGAAAATTCAAGGAAGCTGCTTTTCATCCAACAGAACCATGAAGTTTTCAGTAAACCAGTGTTGAAAGTGGCAAACGCGTGGCGACCAATCCTGGCGCGTATCAGTGGTCTCAAAGCTCCTCCCCTCGCCCAATGGGAGAGACGCCCAACAAGGCCACGACTGATCAAGGGAGTATATAAAGATCAATCCAAACTCTGATAATCAGTTTACACTTGAAGAACGGTTTAGAGATACCCACAACTAAACCGAAACGTTGTGTATATTGTATAATTTTATTTTTTCACCATTTTCCAACTTATTATTTACTAATCTTATTTCATTTCTTTTTTCAGATACTACTAATTCATTGAATTTAATTTTTCAGCTATTTTCTTTTCTTGCCATTTACTAATCAAATTTTCTTTTCTTTTATTTTTGTTTCAGATATATTTTTATAGACAATGGAAGTCCAGAATTCCACAAATACATGTAATAACAGTCTTGGGTTAAACTATACAATATGACTTATTCAAATGTTAATATAACGTTGGATTATTTTCACCAAAGTTTTATTGCATTATTGAATAATCACTTTTCAAAAAACCGGGGGTTTCTTTCAAAAAAGTCTCAGCTCAATAAAGAAACTCAAGATGAAATATTTCAAGAGGATAATTGATGCTGTTTATGTTGTTTGTTTCGGGAGTTAGACCAGAATTTGAGGTATTATACTTACAACTAAAAAATAACTACAAGTTATTGACTAGAAAGAAGAAAGAACAACAATATATTCGAAATTGGCATTTGGAGGATTTTTGCACTCCCAAAAATACTACAAATTGAGTTAGAGGGTTGAAAATTTGTGCGTGGATTGAGTTGAGGCTAAGGAAGTACCTTTTGGCGGTATAAACTTGTATCTCTGAACTAACTTGGTAAAATTGAAATGTTTCAAATATTATCAAAGTATATTCGTCCTAGTTAGGGTATACTCTAGTTGTGAACTCACCGTTTTTGTAACGTAACTGTCTGTTTTAGAAACTGGACTTCCTACAGGAGATTGCCTGGAACCTCTGGAAGAGTTGAGGCTCCCAGATCCAGGAATAGTACTTTGTAAATCTGCCAATAATGCATCTGAAAAAAAAAAACATTTTAACAAAATCAGAAATTAACAACATAACATGAATATAAATATGTATATATATATATATATATATATATATATATATATATATATATATATATATATAACCTCAAGTATATATACATGAAAAATCTTAAAAAGTTAATGATTTTTCTCCTCTACTCAATTATTGAACTAGGACTAATTGAATTTCAATTAATCATTTCAGAAAATATAATACTACCACAGGATGATATAACATAGAAACTAATTGAACAATTCATTCAATTAAATTATATTGACACCTGCAGTTATTTATATATTCATTGTATTGCCTATGAAAATCTATCCGCAATTAAATTGTTATCCAACAATTCTAAAGATTCTTAATTATAATTTGTAAAGTTCATTAAACGTTACTTGAAAGAAATTGATGTAAAGAAAGCATGACATGTTCTTGATAATTATGAACACTCATTGTGATTTTCGAATTTAATTATTATTAATATTAGTATTGTGATTTCTAGTGAATGAATGTCTTGTGTGTATAATAATTTGACCATAAAAATAACGAAAACATGCTGAAAGCAGATCACGAAATATATATATATATATATATATATATATATATATATATATATATATATATATGATATATATATATATATATATATATATATATATATATATATATATATATATACATATTTATATATATATATATATATATATATATATATATATATATATATATATATATATATATATATGTTAACGGTAACCTTATACATCCCCTCTACGCTCCCCATCATTTGTTACGTCAGGACGGACGAGTGGTAGAAGCAGACATGCGCCTTACCAATGCAGCAGTAACGAACTACTGCGCACGAGAGAACAGTCAAGAAGAGGGAGTCGTCGAGTATGCTTGAACGTATGAACAAGTTGTTAACGTAGGGAGCAATAAACGGAATTGGTCTAAATAATTATTCTTATTTGTGTGTATCAACCCCAAGTATTTAACATTTAACCCAGTATTTAACATCAGAAGTGGGATGTTCCCGTGTGTACCCTGTGGCCATAAAAGATCATGAATAAACATTAATATTATATAGTTAAAATGGAAGATGAAATTCATATTGGTCGTGACAGTGAAGTGTCTGAGCAAAGTGTTGTGGCTGATGAGGAAGATATCAAGTCAGTAAGTCCAAAACGACCTAAATTATAATGGCAAGAATCCTTAGTTAACTTGGCGAGCCAACAACAACAATTATTAGAATTGTCTCGTCAGTCCAAGATGGCGACGTCGACGTATTATACGCCAACGCCCAACACATCTAGAACAAACGGATCTACTGCGCAGCCGTTGATATTGACACTAGCGCTCACATAATTTAAGTAAATCAGCATTGATCCTGACAAAAGCGTATATTTTGTCGAAGTTGACAAAATTTCTGTGATGACTTAATTGTTGCCGTTCCCGAGAAAGAAACGCTAAAAAGCCGATATTGTGAGTCACTAACCGAGTTCGGTAACCAGATGGAGTGAAATTCTAAGCATGTTTGACATAAACTAAAGAGTGAGATTAAACCCATTAAAAAAACTACATGCATTTTCGTGTCTCGGAACACAAGTTGTTTACACTATTGGGAGTTGTGATTTAATAGCTGTACTGCCGACCCTGACCCTAGAAATATACTTTATGGTTATTCCCGATATTGTAATGACAATCGATATCGATCTTATTATGGGATGGGATGTGATTAGACGACTTTGCCTTAGAATTGAGAAAAATGCGATGGGCTTGAACTACATAACAAGCTTGCCATCGAAAAAGTGTTTACTATAAAGAACTTGAATAGCGCTCCTGTTAAAATAAATCATATTGAGAGTGTTATGCATATAATCTTCAACTTCGATGACAGAATACTCACCAAAAGTACTTCAGTTTGGAATAATTCCTAGACTAGCGACTACACAGATGTTTTTGGGTGACACACTGCCAACTAATAATATTATTGACCCAAATAAGGATGTCGCAGATGCCCGAAATAAAATAAGAAACAGTGGAAACCATCCAGCTCAGCAATTTGACTATATACACTACCTCGAGCCAACGGCGGAGGGAAATTAAGGGACAAATATCAAGGGCCTTACACTGTTCGTGCTCTAGTAACGAAAGATGTGCTACATAAACAAGGTCGACAGATGACGGTAGCCGCTCATGAGTAATTACGATCGTGGCCTGCCACAACATAAACAAAGAGTAAGATTAGTGATATTTGTATGTTAATACTTTTATGATTTTTGTTGAATTGAATTGATTTGCTGGATGATTCGTTTTGAATAATTTATTGGTTACGTGAATGATTGCAATGCCGCCTAAAGTTAATTGAATGCAATGTAATACAGATGAATTACATTTATTATTGTTGCCGTTTTGAATAATTTATTACTTATGTGTTGATTGCAATGCAACCTGAGGTTTATTGAATGCAATGTAATACAGATGTATTACATTTATTTTTGTTGTCTTTTCTTTTCGATATCATTATGGTGAAAGATTTAAAAAAATGGATTAGTGGTAAATCCACTAGGTTAAAAACAAAATGAAGTATCATTAAAAATTTATAAAAAAGTAGGAGGTGGCGATCCCACTCCGCTTGAATAAAAAGAGGAACTTGACGATCTCACGTTGCCTTATATGTTTGTGGCGATCACACAAGACATGAAATAGTGGCAGTACCACTAGGTTTAAAAAGGGTAGTAAAAGTATGTTTTAAAGGTAGTAGGTAACATTACATTACAGCAATGAATAGAAAATGTTATATCATATAGTAAAACTATAAACTTCAACTAAAAGTTGAAGTAAGCAGAAGATATCAGTATGTTTTGAAGGTAGTAGGTTCCATTATATTATATAATTTGTGGCTATGAATTGAAAATGTTATATTATATAGTGAAGCTCTATGAAAGCTTTGACTGACATAGGATGAAGTTGTAGAAATAGCAATACCACTTGATAGCAAAAAAAAAATATATGTAGTTGATTTAGACATAACGAAAATTCTGTTTCGTACTTGATGCTTACAGATAAACACAGTGCGAGGACGCACTATACTAATCACAGGATGGCCGTGTTAACGGTAACCTTATACATCCCCTTTACGCTCCCCATCATTTGTTACGTCAGGACGGACGAGTGGTAGAAGCAGACATGCGCCTTACCAATGCAGCAGTAACGAACTACTGCGCACGAGAGAACAGTCAAGAAGAGGGAGTCGTCGAGTATGCTTGAACGTATGAACAAGTTGTTAACGTAGGGAGCAATAAACGGAATTGGTCTAAATAATTATTCTTATTTGTGTGTATCAACCCCAAGTATTTAACATTTAACCCAGTATTTAACATATATATATTCATTCGAATTGTTGTTGCCTGTGAACTATTTCGAATCTTGTCACAAAAAAAGAGTTTAATAATCGGATATATAGACAAAGCACTTAAACTTACTTCACCTACACACAGACATGAAACATTACAAGATGTCTATAAATTACTCATGAAAAACGAATACCCAATAAAACTTATACAGAAAATCACTAAAAATAGAATTCATAAACTTTACAACACATTAGAAACATCAAAAAAAGAAAATATGAACAAAAAATATATTCCTCTCCCATATATTCCTGATTTAAGTAATAAAATTTCAAAAATTTTAAAACCACACGATATTAAAGTAGCCCACACCGCACAAAATCAAATAAAACAAATATATTCTAAATTAAAAAGTAAAACACCTCTTCTGCAAAAATTTCATGTTGTTTATAGTATACCCTGTAATAATTGTAATAAATCATATATAGGACAAACTTTTCAAAATTTAGAAGAAAGACTAAAAGCACACAAATATACCAGAACACAAACCACAGCACTAATAAAACATAAAAACAATGAGAATCATACTTTCAACCTTAATAGCCCAAAAATTTTAGAAATAGAAAAAGATCAAAAACGCAGAGAAATTTTAGAAATGTTACATATTCAAAAAAATTTAAATAAAGTCGTAAATGATAGAACAGATATCAAACATTTGAGTTCAATATACGCAGATTTAATTCTTTAATTTTTCGAAGAAACAACATAAATCAAAACAACAAACTCTAACCATAACAAACTCATCTTCTAAGACAAAATCTAAACATCTAGAATTTTCAATTTTTTCTAAAAAGAAAGTATAGTTTAGAACATGTGATCTCTAAAATTACAAGTAATGTCTTTTTAAAGACAACAATCAAATATTTTAAACCTATTTTGTACATTACGTGGGTGAAGGTTTCTGTGGTTCCCTTCCCCATCTAATATCCACGGACCTGTCTGTTGATATTGGACTAAATAGCACGTAATTAATAACTGAAGACGGCCACAGCCGCAATGAGAAATTTTTGAAAACAGATAAAATAGTACCCTATTCTTTGACTTTTCAAATCAAAATAATTTTGAACCTATTTCGAACATTACGTGGGTAAAGGTTTCTGTGGTTTTCCTTACCATCTAATAATAAAACAGATTTGAATGTTAATATTGGACTGAATAGCACGTAATAATAACAAAGAACGGCCACAGCCGAAAAAAATTTTAGTGAGACATAATAGTCTTTTTTCTATTCAAATTTTTTCTAATCAATAAATGTCAAAGAAATTTCAATTTTTTCAAAAGTTTTGATAAAGCCACGAATGTCGTGCGCGAAAACGTCCACTTTTAATAAAATCGAGTTTTTTTGAGATTCAACAAGCCTGTTTTTGCTAATAATTATCAAAAGATTATATATATATATATATATATATATTATATATATATATATATATATATATATATATATATATATATATATATTAATATTGTCAGATAGGTTTTCAAAGAAATATTTCTTTGAAGTATTTTATCGAATATGAAAAAAATTATCTCTCTCTGGAGATCATATTTTTGATACAAAATAAGTAAAAAACATATTTCATTTACATGAAATATGTTGTTTTCTTAAATTTTTTCAAAAGTATGATCCCCTACGAGATCTCATATTCCATAAAATAGTTCAAACTAATATTACGTGACCAAAACAAACGTTTATTCGTGGCAAATATATACCTATTCTTTATTGGAATCTTTTTTCTAGATACGAAAACTCAGCTTTCGAAACAAAATAACAAATGGCCTGGGAGTAAAAAGTATTGTGAAGATAACCTATAGTCCTACATCAAAACAATGAAATTATTCGTACCAAACTGATCATCTAAATTCTAAACTAAATAGTCGACCTAAATAATAATCCGAATACCACAGTTGAATGAGAAACTGCTACACGATTGATGCCAGCATAACAACGTTTATTCTCCTCTTGAATATGATGACCACACAAGGTGTGGCAAAAACGAGAATTATTTAAAAAAAGTTTTTGAAACATGTGCATAAAATATCTTATATCCTCATGAGGCACAAGTGGCAAATCTTGAATTGCATAATTAAAACTATAGATCTTATCAATGGATTATCATTGGATTATGATCAACAATGACGTCCATGCATTTCATCTTAAGTTAGTTGACCAGAAGGAATTATTATACTCTAGAAGAGAAAACATATTGGTTATACATTTTGGATTATGAGATAAAATATATTGGAATTTGAATGGAATTGGCATTTACTTGGTGAAAGTTCATATTCATAACTTTATGAAGAAATAAAAAAAAAACTAATGATTTTTAATAACAAAATGTCAAAAGTCGATCCAATGAAGAGAACAGGAATTTATAGAATGGACTGTGAAGAATGTAATTCAACATATATAGGTCAGACCGGGAGATGTTTTGAAACCAGGCTAAAAGAACATCTAAAAAACGGACAATCAGCATTTAGAGAACATCTAGAGTCAAAAAAACATAACATCTCCTCCTCTTTCAAACCAAAAATTCTTCATTACTGTGATAAAGGTATGATAATGAACTTCCTGGAAGCCATGGAAATAAACAAGATCCAAAAATCCCATAATTACATTCTTCTCAATGACCAGTTAGACTTAAACCACTCCCCACTGTTAAATCTCTGATAACTTGGACCCATCGATTACATTTTACCACCCCCAGGTACCGAACCGAAATACTTATATTTTCAAGCGATGTCTTTGCAATTATGTATTCAGTCTTGATAATGCTGTAACAGGCGAAACTAGTCGAATAAAAAGTTATTTTCATTTTGTGGTTTTTAGACAAGTTGTTTTCTTATTATTTAATTTTTAATATAAATATGAACTACCACAGAGTTGATTCATCGTCCATCGAATTTAAAAAAAACTAACTTTTCACAGGTTGAAATAAAAATCTATTGAGTAAACGCGTTTCGTCATAACATTGACTTCATCTCGTACAGTACTAGATGAAGTCAATGTTATGACGAAACGCGTTTACTCAATAGATTTTTATTTCAACCTGTGAAAAGTTAGTTTTTTTTTTAAATTTCTTCATAAAGTTATATACATTGGAATTATCTGAACGAAAGCATACATTGAAAAAATACCAAGATATAATATTCAGACATTGCAATGAATAAAGTAACCGTTTGAAACGGTAGATCTGTTGAGGAAAAATACACAGTTATAATTAAGAATATTTTATTATTTTACTACATAGCTATTTTATTATGTTGGTTTCGAATACTGAAACCTACTATTCAACAATCTTCAGAAAGATAGTAAACCAGAGATACTTGGGATGATCCTAATATGAAAATTTCTTTACCAATTTCCAAGAACTAAGTATATGTTTGAACATGAATTGTCATTTGTTACTCTGTCAAGTAACATCATTTTAATATATTCGAGAATGAACTCAATGTTACATAAAGTGTACACACCTGGTGGTAACCATAAACGAATTGTCACATATCTGATGGAACGCGAAGTAATGGTTAGATGTAGGTAACTGATTGTGTTGTGGTCGAATTACGAGGTAACTGCTCAACACTAGACGGAATATAAAGTAGGGGAGAGGTAGTAACAGTGAGACACAAAATGTTTACACCAGAATTTGTACTAAAAAAATTAAAATGTAAAACTCTATAAACAAGTAAACTTACTCTCTTATATAGTAGAACCTATATTCATTTAGAAAATATGAAAATCGAGAAACACATTCTGGTTTTTTAATTTTTTTTTAATTGGCTAGTGTCTCACTGTTCCGACAAAAAAACTGAACAGTGAGACATTTAACGAATATCTAAGGAATCGAAGGTTATTTCAAATTTCAAGAGGTTTTGTTGACGCTTAGTCTTCCCTTGAAGCTTTGGAGGTGGCAATATCATTTTAATGTTATTTTTCTGAACACTAAGACATGCCTTAGGAACACTGAGACACGTCTCACTGTTCCAATTATGACTAGTCTCAGTGCTCCTAAACCACATTTTTTATAAATACTTTTTACAAAATATTAAATCTTGAATTTACTAGCTAAAAACTATAGTCATGTGCTACCATGACACTGATAAACACTTCTAATAGACTACCTCGTTTAAATTGGTTATTAACCAGGAAAAATTCTAATTCAAAGAGGACTGATAAATTTCCTTTATCACACACTAAACTGATCATCTGTTACTGCTTTTTTACTTTATCAACTAAATTGCATCTGATGTATTGAGACTCTCTGTTGGTTGGTAGGGTTACTATTCAATGGTCTGCATCATCCAAATACAGATACCTTCTGACAAAACTATCATGTCTCAGTGTTCCAGCCGTCTCACTGTTACTACCAAGGTCCGTAAGTAGAGTTTACGGACCTTGGTTACTACCTCTCCCATATATATATATATATATATATATATATATATATATATATATATATATATATATATATATATATATATATATATATATATATATATATATATATATATAATATATATATATATATATATATATATATATATATATATATATATATATATATATATATCAATCTTTTCTTGAATTTTCAATGTTTTCAAAATTCTTAAACGCCAAAGTACTTCATTTAGAACTCCCAAAAGTTCTGGGAAAGTCACGAATTTTGTGACGAAACGCCAACCCTACTAAAATCGGTCCAAAAATTTAAATGGCCTGTGATTGCTTAGAAACAAAAGTAATGAAAAAACATTTTACTTCTTTCACAGGCAAGAACATTTAAAGTATATGCATACATGCATACATACATATACATATAAATATATATATATATTAATATATATATATATATATATAAAAATATATAAATATATATATATATATATATATATATATATATATATATATATATATAAATATTCATATATATTTATAGATATATATATATATATATATATATTTATATTCATAAATATTTTATTTTGTTACGAACCACATCAACCCAAGCCTTGGGAAATTCATTATGATCCACAAGTCATATGGCAAATTGTTCTATATACATGTATATGTTTGGAAAAATAAACATACAAAATAAATACGAAATCAATTAACGGTAAGTCACAACATTTTTCTGAAATATTTTTTAAAAAGTTACAAATTTTGTGATGCAACTTCTTCCAATAAGCTTGGTTATTATTTCTCCCAAATGCCTGTTTATTATTATATATATATATATATATATATATATATATATATATATATATATATATATATATATATATATATATATATATATATATATATATGTATATTTATATATATAAATATACAGGTGAGCCGTACTATCGAGCGTACTACGTATAAATTTATAATTCATAAATGATTATCAAACTATATTGAGAAACTTCAATATTACCAACATTGAAATATTTCAAACCGATTGAATTGATAAAATCTTTGTTTCAAAATAAAAACGATACTTCCATATACAGTAATAATTGACGATAATCTTCGTTTCACAACTTTTTCATATTTTGAACGAATAGAAATTGCCATAAAAGATTTGGAGCAAGATTGAATTTGACAATATATCTAATAAGAATTATCGGCTGAGGATAACTCAAATTGGGAAAACAACATCAAATCATGAATCGATTAATATGCAAGACCTCAAGTCAAATCAAATCAAAATATGCTTTATTGTCTTAAAAATTATACAATTTATTGACAAAGTGAAAAATATAAAAACTAAACAATGTAAAACATAGAAATGAAAATATATCAAACCACATTTACGTACAAAATATAAACAGAATTTATATTACTAACAACCAGACCGAGTGTCAAAATATTTTAATTTTTTTTTTAAATCGAAAAAAGGTAATTTTTTCAAAACCTTATGTAAAAATCTTGAACTTTGATTGAAATGATTACTTATTGTAAATTAGTTTCTAATTTCAGAAACTGTGGCGGTTTCTAAACTGAGAGTTACGACACCTGGGGGAATCGCGTTAGTTTTTAAAGAGGATCGCAATCTATTTAAAAATTAAGACCTGTATACATAAGATTAATTTATTATTAAATGAAAGTATAAATTATTTTTTATCAAAATATTATTTCAATTTCATAGTGACTGGGTCACAAGTATTTTTATTTCTCACTTGTATATTATATGATTATTTCACCTTGGATACGGTTGCTATGAACACACTCATTATGCCCTAGGCCATAACGCCCGCTAATTGTACGAGGAGAAAGGAAGCAACTTTCATTGATTAAATACTTCATAATCCTTGTCATATATGACTCTGGATTTCTCCGGCAATTAATTATTCGCAGCTTTGGCTGCATTTTCTATGATATTCTTGGGTAAATTCATTTTCATTTCCATTATTTCTATATACTACACACAGAAATCAGCAATGACATTCACTGAATATGATGACAAAAAATATTCACAAACGTCAAACTATCAACATTCATCCCTCGGGCCAAAGGCCCTCGGGCCGAATGTTTCTCTCCGGGCGTAAGGATTTATATAACGCACTTGGTACATAAATAACTATTACTTAACTTTCAGGTCTTTTCCAGGGTTGCGACATAAAAATGGTTGAGAAACAATGAACTACACCGTAAAACTCAACTCATTTCTTTTGAAAAATCGTTGACTAAAAAGTTTATTTACAATATTTGAAATGAATGCTTTTTGTATGTTATTGTTGAAAGAGAGTTAATCCTTGAACAAAGGCAGAAATGAAAAGATGTAACAGAAAATGAAAGGAAAAATGATTACTTCAAATTTTGTACTTAATATACTAGCATTCATAGTTATAATGCTTTTGTAAACAAAATAAAAGATGTGTTTAAATGAAAAATATCAAAAGCTATAACGTAGCTTACCGATTTCCGAAAATGATTTTTCTAAAGAAGTATCACTCGTTTCAATTTTCATTTTTTGGTTTGGGCCCAATAATTGCACTTACTATATCCACAAACACATCAAACAGAAGTGTGAAGTTATACTAAAGCTGACAATCAACCATGAAATTCAAGACCACAAGTAAGTTAGGGTGGTGGAAGATTTTCTTAGAAAGCACGTTGGGAAATAAATTTACGAATAAACGACTGATAAAAGAATATGTCGAACGTGTCATAAAGTAAGTTCCGGAAATCCATTATCGAAAGCAAGTAGTTTTATTGTGGACATTGTGCGCGATGAAGAGTAAATAAACGGTTCGCCTATTTATAAACCTTATTTCCGTTACATTTTCATTAGTAATGTATTTTTCACAGTCTTACACGAACTTATGTTCTCGATAGTGAACTTTGGGTTCCAGAGGCATATATATCGAAGAAATATTATTTTCGATCGAATGAAAATATTTATATATATAAATATATATATATATATATATATATATATATATATATATATATATATATATATATATATATATATGGAGTGTTACCGTGTAAATTAAATTTAGAAAAAATATGAGTTCTCGGCAAATTAAATAGCCAACTAGTGTGAACAACCAATTTGATAATCATCCCGCCTCAAGACTAATAATTTATAGTAGTTGGCCCTTTAATCTGCCGAGAACTCATATTGTTTCTAAATTTATATATATATATATATATATATATAAATATATATATATAATATATATATTATATATATATATATATATATATATAATGTATATATAATATATATATATATATATATATATATATATATATATATGTTCCGTCTTCAAAGAACAATACTGTTCAAAATAAGGCTCAAAATAACTATTTTATCGTAAAATATATTCAGCAAAACTGACAGTCTCAAAATGTAATTTCAAAAATCGACAACGTCAAAAGGTTTTTTTTTTCATATACAGAGCATCAAATGTTGGGCAAACCACTTCATCGAGTTTCTTCAACATACTCCCACCTTGAGTTACAAAACTTCAGAGGAGTAACTCAAATTGAAATCACCCTTTATACTTCGATGGGGGTTTGACTACTCTCCCATATCTTTGACAAGAGGTTTTTTTTCTCTTCTTCCATTCCTTGAAAACTTGAGAATATCCCTGAACCTCATATCTTCCATCTTCCTTTCTCGAAACAGTTTCAGTGAAATGTTCCATTACTGCTTTCTCTGTCTCCTTCTCTGATTTCTGCTGGTATGGATCGGTGATTCCAAGAAAGTCAAGACTCCATAAATCGGCTGGGCCTAAATCTCTACTCAACATGGAAGTAACAACCAGCATTGATGAATTGATATATTGCTCATTCAAAGTAACTTTGCCAATTATTGTCCATCCCAATAGCGTATGCAATGCCACGAGACCACATTTGAGTTCATGACATTTTCCAGTAAGTAACTTTCCAGAATATCAGCTCCAGTTAAAATATCAACGGGGCCATCTCTCGTATCTGTAATTTCGATTCCCAATGAACATAGTTCATCCATCCAGGGTCGCAGCCACACAGAAGTAATATAGCTACAGATCACTGTTTGGTCTAATGCTTCGGAGTTACAAGCATAGTCGTCATGGATACTACTCAGTCGAATTCGGTAACAGTGATGGTTGCAAACGTTAGTATTGGTACCGCCAAAAAGAGCATGCACCATTTCTCCTCGTCGAATAGATTCATATAACATCTCAGAAGCAACGGACTGTTTTATGTAAGACCTCTGTGAACCGGTGTCGATTATAACTCGTGCCATTCGTGATTTATTCAATCCATCTAAGTTTTATTGTCAGAGTTTGTAAAAAATACTTCTGCATAGGTATTTTTTCGAAAGCGAATTCTGGACATTTCAAATGTTTTGTAGCAGGTAACAAGTTTTTCAGTTGATTCCTCATTCTTTGTTACACATGATAATCAACATGTCTTCCATTACAGATTGAACACATTGAATTTACTCTGCATTTTCTGCAATGTGACCATATTTTAGACAATAGATGACAGCACACCCCAGATATGAGCGGGGGGCTCAATCAATTTCTATCTTACGTTCAGCTAAGGTCCTATTTCTTTGCTTCGGAACAAGTTTCACTGCAATGACTTGCATTGCAAAATTGACATTTCTTCTGGAATTTATTATTCATCAGTCCAGATGCAGTCGGAAGAGGCAGTTTTCATGGGAGTAGAATCGACAATCTTTTTTGTTTTAGATTGCATGTCCGATAACCAGAGACCGCCAAAGTAATCCGCTCTTCATTCTGAACTTCCTTCCTAAGAAAAATCATCAGGTTATCCAACGTATTTTCAAAGTGGATTCAACGTTCATAATGACTACTCCTTTGCCATACCCTTTTATCAAATCTTCGGGAGGCAAGATTCCACCAATGGGTATAAAACATCGCTGCCACATGTGGTCTGATGTAACATCTAGAGTATTCCAAACGATCTAACTGGGATTCAAGCTTATCATATAGAAAACTGAGATTATTCTTATTCCCGATACCATTCAGAACTAATTTCAGCAACTCTCGAACGTAAAACTTCAAACAAGAAGAGTGCTTTTCTGCCAAATCGACTCTCAAGGCTTTCAATGAACTTTGGATAAGTGTCTCCGCCTAGGTGGGATAACTCTCAACTAATTGACGAGAACGAGAGTTCGGAACCATCGCTTTGAAGAAGATATTGAACCTTGTCTTCAACGCGGAAGATCTTCGTCATTCACGATGAAATACGACTTTGAACTGACTCGCAAAATGCGAAGCCAGGTTCCTATAATATCCACCTCCCGAATTTCTTGGAATTCCGCATAGTAGGTTAAGGTTTCAGTTTACGCCTCATGTGGCTGGAACAATGAGTACTAGTTTCATCAGATTGATTCGGTAAATGACTCTCAACTATCAACTTAAAGGTTCGTGGTATTTATTCAGAAAATCATCAGCTGATTCGATTTCGGATAGTAAAGTACTTTGTTCGCTGCCTACTCCGACACTCTAGACATATTCTAACAATTGTCTGTCCAAATCTGCTATCAATACAATTTGCTGAGTCCAAGATTCGAACTTTTCCTCGAATTTCAATGAAATTAACATTATTCTTCCCAGCAAGCAGTGTGATCACCGCATCATAAATTCGAGTAAAAGACGCTCTTTGCAGCTTCAAGCATCTTCTTCACCTTCTCCATAGTCTATCACTGAAGGGTGTGTCCTGTCACGGTCGCCAAAATTTTTCGTCTTCAAAGAACACCTACCCGGTGAACAAAGACGTCTAATATGGAGAAAGGCAATCCAATACTGTTCAAAAATAAGCCTCAAAATAACTATTTTATCGTAAAATATATTCAGCAAAAACTGACAATCTCAAAATGTAATTTCAAAAATTGACAACGTCAAAAGGTTTTTGTTTTTCATTATACAGAGCATCAAATGTTGCGGCAAACACTTCATCGAGTTTTCTATTCACACATAATATATATATATATATATATATATATATATATATATATATATATATAATATATATATATATATATATATATATATATATATATATATATATATATATATATATATATATATATATATATATATATATATATATTATATAGGTATAATATATCAGTTTGCGGGCTCGTGAGGTGTTGGTTTAAGGAGGCTACAAGAGGTGTTAAAAATACAATATAGGCCGAAAATTTTAGCATTTCAAGGTCAACCGCCCCTTATAATTTAAAGAAAATCAAAGTAAAACAAGCACCCTAAAATATTTAATAGGTACCCTATTTCGAGGAATTAATCAATTGTTCCCCCAGCAAGAACCAACGGGCGAGGTGAGACTTTTTTTCTTGCCAGAAATAAAATAGGCCCCTCCCAAAAAAGATTAAAATAAAATTCTTGCCATAAAAGTCGAACAAAACTTAATAAAATAAAAAACAAAATAAAATAAATAAAGTATACATTTAGACCTAAACAAAAAAATTTAAATAAATTCTATTGGTATATACATCTATTTTTTTTATAGATATAATAAAAAAACATAGTCTTTTTGATAATAAAATTTCATCTATTTGAATGAATTTTATACTTTTATGAACTCGGAGGTTAGGTTAGTAAGGTTAGAAAAAGTCAGGTCAGCTCAAGTTTTTGAAAAAAAAAAGATGACCCAGCGACAAAATCTGAGTTCATATTCGGCTTTTCAGGCCAAAATAAGCCTATAATTCCGAAAATTTCAAAAGAAAATCGGGCAGTCTGTTGTATTATCGATAATTACCATAATTCCTTGCATAGATGCCAGTGCCAAACAGAGACATTTTCCCTAGGGAAAAGTAAACACCGCCAAACAAAATAATTTATTTTCTTACCTGTGATCCGTGTAAGCCAAGGATGTCTCTCATAATTTCTAGGATATATTAAAACCGCGATTGCGTTCTGCTACGCTGCACCAAATTTTTAATTCCGGGGTAGGTCGCAATGTTTTTTATTTAAAACTTTTATCGTTTTAACTAGTGCACTAAAGTTATAGGGAATAACAGAACATTTTCACATATAGTCACCATTGAAATTTTTAAAATTAAACTTCAGTAACCGAACTCATTTTAAAAAACAATACGCCAAATTAAAACCAAAACAAACTATTTTCGTCCACGACAAGTCACAAACGGTCCATGTCGAACGAATTCACTCGATTTTACCCGAAAGCCTATAGTTGTGATTGGTCGACATTGTGTGAGACGTAGGTGCAATCGGTGTTGCCATTTACATGTGTTTTCCTTTTCTATTGCAATGAAGTATTCATTCGCAGTATTCGCACCGTTGTTTGCTTTTCTGTGGCAGGCATAATGAACGTTGAAAATATACCTTTTTAAGCCTCTGCAGCGGTTGCCACAAATCTTGAAATGAATGAAATGCAGTAAATGTAAATACCTTCTATCGTAATGAATGAATTATATTATATAATGTAGGTTGAAAAGAAGCTAGGTGCATAAAATAATATGATTTTGATTAATATGAATATGCTGAATGCTGACTATTCAATATAATATATTAGTGATACACGGAATATTATTGAGGTGGAGGCTTAGCCTCCTTCTAATAGCCGTCTAAGGCAGACATTATGGAGGCGGTATGCAACATTATGGCGGTCAAGGAAAATAGTTGAAGCCACAAGAAGGCACTTCCTTAACATAAACTCAATCCATGAGCCAAATTTCAAAAATTCAATCTGTAGAAGTTGTGGTGTTGAGCAAAACCTCAAAAACCAAGAAATCTCTGAATAGAATTAGTGGCGGTAGGAGTAACAGTTTATGCTTCCAGATGCGCTTTCCTATTTTTATTTTCAGGAAGTTTTAGGGTGCAACAAACAGAAATATTTAGCAAAAAAATTTTCCTCAATGTTTCTTTGGTGGAACCGTATCTTTACATTTTTATAGAGAAAGTGGTCCAGACCCGAGCCGGGTCGCGACCCCACACTGGGAAACGCTGCCTTAACCCTTTCAGGGCAACTGGTTAGCTAGGAAGACCACAGTTTGTTAGTCATGAGTAAAACTGCTCGTTGGCTATTTCAGTATACCAATGTGTTTTGTGGGTTGTCTAACATAGCAAAACTTCACGTGTTCATCGAAGACAGACCGAAATGAGTATATAATGTGCATTTGTTTACTATAGTTGGACACTACTCAGAGGATCTGCTGAAATAGTGTGCATATGTTATTTTTATTTATGAATGGTGGAAAAATGGCTCCAAAGTTATTTACTTATATCTTACTTATGCATTTCCATGAATATTATTAAACGTAAATGTTTCCCTTTCTTTCGAAATATTACTAATTTTGTGTGGGGTCTCCTGAAGTGACCACTGGGCACTTACGTAATCGTTGTTATCTTATTATTAGTTCTGGAGGAAGCAAGTTTGAAGTACCCTTACCTACTGAATAGGCTTGCCAATTTTCGAAGAACCCAAACCCGGGAGATTTTTTTAAGGAGTTTAGTAGGGAGGGGGTTGAAGAAAATGTCAATCATTTATTTATTTTTAATTTATATAAATACTCTGCTTCTAATATTTGACAGTTTTTTACCACAAAATCATAATCATTAAAAATCGAAGTTTGATTAGTAGAGCGCGGTTGCGTATAATTTTAAAAAAACTGGGGTAATTAGTCACCCCGGGAAGTCGGGAGGTTGGCCATTATTACCGGAGTCATCCGGGCAATCCGGGAGGGTTGGGAACCCAATAACTGAATATTTAGAAAATCTTCCTGCAGATGACTTGTATGATTTGTAAGAAATGTTCAGCGTGCAAAGTAGAATTGTGTTTGAAACATGACAAAAACTGCTTCATGTTAGGCACATTACGCAAAATAGGTTATATTGTTTGGTTATATGTTCCTACTGGTTATGTGGAGTGACCACATCCTGCAGGATAATCCTTGTGTTTTTTTATCTTGAAATTTGTTTCATTTTCTTCGAGTATCTCTAATAAACCATTATCAAACCATACATAA
>JARQZK010001554.1:225000-272626 GCA_030704885.1 Cynegetis impunctata | reverse complement strand
TATATATATATATATATATATATATATATATATATATATATATATATATATATATATACAGAGGGTGCCTCATGATCGATGTAGGGTAGGTTAGAAGTATATGGAGAACTAATGATGGTATCTATCTGAATATTTGGTTGGTTACATAATCAAGCACTCTTTATCTTTTCAAAACATTTTCAAATACGCACTGTTGCCGCTTCTACTGGAAAGAAGTGGTAAAACTTACACATTTCAAATGGATTACCCTGTATATTATATTTTTTTCGAAATCCCTGCTTAAGTTGAATCACTTTTTCTTGATTTATTTCTTTACCTATCACAAATCGTTTTCGAGTTATTAATTAATTTTCATATTCTTGAGGCAAAATACAACCATCATTTTACATCGCTAATTTTATGTCTCTACAAGATGAAGACCTGAAATTCTGGCGATAGTTTTGTAGAAGTACAATTGTTTAATTTTTATTCAAACAATATAGTATTTTCTTATATCGTCAGGATCTCCGAGAAAATGGAAGTTTTTCTCAAAAAAGTAGGTATCGTAGGTAGTGAATTCTCAATAGACTTTTTTTCCATGGCAAGGAAAACTAATAGTGTCAAGTAAAATGAATCATATTGACGTTTTTTTATTCCACTAAAATACGACTTAAAATGTGTGAAAATAACTATTCCAACAAAGTTTTGTTGAAATTATTTATTCTACATGAACAATATCCTCAAACTATAGCCTGAACTTGCAGAAAATTCAACGAAAAATACCCTGAATTGCCTCAAATGGTTGAAAAGTAGATGTTTAATGTAGATATATGGAAAAAAGAAAATAAATGAACGAAATATCAACGAACACTACAGCAATTGTTCAAAACACCCACCGTTGGCTTCCGAAAGCTTAAAAATTCTCCGATTTATGGCATGAGTTGCTCTCTCAGTCTCAATGGGATCCAATTCCGGTATATGTCTTTCTACCCGTCGACATAACTCGTCTTTGTTATTGACTGGTGTCATATACACTTTTTCTTATATTTTACCACCAAAATGGAAGTCCTGAGTTGCCAAATCAGGAGATCTAGCGGGCCAATCCCAGGTACCTAACCTTCAGAACCAGCGGTCGTCAAACATCTCGAAGAGCTTTTAAGATACCTCACGGGTGCAATGAAGCGGTGCTTCATGCAACTGATGCCAATAATCTCGTTATTATTCCAGCGGTAGATCTCTCTACCTTGCTCTATCCTCAGGCTTAAGTGACTGAACCCTACAAAATATATAAGGATGCATTTTGTTTGCCGACAATATCCTCTGAATAGAAGGGCGCGACTTTCTTAAATCGACTTGTGTAGGTACACCTACTGGAAGCCTGCAGATATGCTCTGAAATAGGAAAGGGTGGTAATGACATTTTCTTCTTCAGAGGTAATTGGCTTTGGTGAAGTCGGTGATGACATAAGTTTTCACCAATAATCAACTTGGAGTCCCTCAAATTTTTGCTCGTCCACTTGAGGCAATTCAGGGTATGTTTCGTTAAATTGTTGTAAATATATATATTCATATAGTTCTGGCTATAATTTGATCACATTATCCATGCAGAATAAATAATTTCATCAAACCTTCGCTTGAATTGTCATTTTCACCCATTTTAGATCGAATAACAAAACATCAAAATGATTTATTTCACTTGCCACTATTAGTTTTTGTAACCATGGAAAAAAGTCTATCAATGCTTCACTACCTACAATGAAGTAGTTATTTAAAAAACTAGTTTATTAATGACAGCGATTAATGGTATATATATATATATATATATATATATATATATATATATATATATATATATATATATATATATATATATATATATATATATACCATCCCCGCCGGGGGAAGATTACGTAAGTGCATCAGCATCGTTTATTGCTAAGTTTGAAATTAATAAACGAACTATTGGTGACAATTCTATTTTATTGTGTGGTGATTTTAACTGTCCTTCGATCAAATGGGTCAGCAATAATAATGAGAATTTTTTAGAGCCAACAAACATTGAGAATAGATTTGCGAATCTTATGGACATGTTTAGTTTTTCCGAACTTATTCAATTTAATTGTATCCTTAATGAATACAATAAAATACTAGATCTCGTACTTTGCGACAAATGTGAAATCAAATGTGTAAAACGAAATGAAATCCCATTTGTAGAAGTTGACAGTCACCATCCGCCGATCGAATTTTTATACACTTTCAAATCACAACATTATCTGAGAGAACATATCAGTAGTTACAGATTTAATTTTAGAATTGCAAATTATGATGTTGTAAATGAGAAGCTTTCTTCAATTGATTGGAATGTTTTACTGGGCGACGGGGATGTTAATATGAGAGTTAATAAATTTAACGCTACTTTAAACAATGTTATACTTGAGACTATTCCAAAAAGTAAAATTAACAAAAAATTTCCTTTATATTTCTCCAAAAATACTATTAAAGTAGTATAAGAAAAAAATAAATTCCATCACATGAAATCTAAGAGGCTCATCGCCTCGGATCACAGAAATCACTTGATCAAGATTGAACAAAATATACAAGAGGATCCAAAAGGCTTGTTCAAATTTGTCTCTCGAAAAAGTGAATCTAGTCGGTTTCCGAATGAGATGTTAATGAATGATGGTAGAAGGGGGGGTGACTCTGGGGAGATCGCCGATCTGTTCGCGTAATTTTTTGAGGGTGTGTATGAGCCCGACGATGATGTTTCTGCCTCTGTTGATGGTGTGGAAAACCTCTATAGCGGGGTTTACTTATCTAATATTTGTATAACCAAAAAGGAAATACTGGAGGCATTACGTACCATCAATACGTCGAAGGGATCTGGACCTGATAGTATTCCACCATTGTTTTTGAAATGCTGTGCTGATAGTTTGGTTCTGCCATTAAGTATATTATTTAATTATTCACTTAAGACAACTGTTTTTCCAAATGAGTGGAAATTATCATCTATAATACCAATTTTTAAAAACGGTAGGAGTGATCTTATTCAGAATTGCCGGTCTATTAGTATTATATTTGCTATTCCCAAGTTGTTCGAAGGTCTCGTATACCAGTATATCGCTAATCATGTGAAAAATATCATAATTGAAGAACAGCACGGATTTATCAAAGGGAGAAATTTAGAAACAAATTTAATACAATTCTCAGAGTATCTTTACGAAGGCCTAGATGACCGAACTCAAATTGATGTAGTTTATACTGACTTCAAAAAAGCCTTCGATAAATTGAGTCATATTATACTAACTAGGGGTCTCGCTGAAGTGGGGATTTGTGGAGATCTACTTAGATGGTTTTCATCTTATATAAAAGGTCGATCTCAATATGTAGTTGTAAACGGAGAATTATCAAATACTTACTATTGCACATCTGGTGTGCCGCAGGGCTTACACTTAGGGCCTTTACTTTTTATTATATACATCAATAGCATAAAACCTTGCTTTAAGGACACTGAGTTCCTGTTGTACGCTGATGACCTTAAGTTCTTCAGAAGGGTTAAAAGTATCGACGATTGTGTGCTAATTCAAAATGATCTGAACAGACTTCAGGATTACTGTCGAGCACGATACCTATCTCTAAGTTTCGAAAAGTGCCATAAAATTACATTCACTCGAAATCGTCAACCTATACAATTTCAATACACCATTAATAATGATCTTCTCCATGAGGTTGATAATATCACAGACTTAGGTGTCCTGTTCGACAGCAAACTTCTATTTGATTTGCACGTCGAAAAGATTATTACAAACTCCAACCGGATCCTAGGTTTCATCATCCGCCAGGGCAGACTCTTCGAGGGCAATAAAACATTTTTAACTCTTTATTATTCTTTTGTTTATAGTAGATTAAATTTCGCATCCACCATCTGGAATCCACAATATAACTGCTACATAGATAGAATGGAACAAATTCAAAAAAGATTTCTCAGGTTTTTAGCTTATAAGAATAATATCACTGTAATCAATCATGATTATTCACCTTTGAGGGAAGCTTTCGGACTTGTGAGCCTTTCGGACCGGCGGAGGATAACAGACGTTTTGTTATTGTTCAAGGTTGTTAATAACATGTTATCGGTACCAAGAATTTTAGAGATGATACCATTTAGGACTCCAGATTTGAGGCTACGTAATAATAACCTATTTTATATTCCATATAGACTTACAAACTGTTCTCATAATTCTCCTCTTCACCGAATGATGGCTTGTTACATGACATTCTTTTTTGGTGTAGATCTTTTTAATACCACATACTTGTCGCTCAAACGATCGCTGAAGAAGGGTTCTTCATAATAAGGATAAAATTAATATATGTATATGTTATAAATTATATTCATTATAAAGGGTTTCTTTTTTATGTATTATGTATGTGCTTATATGTTATACCAATTTTAATTTGAATTGCATGATGTATTTTTCTTGTTAATAAGCGAATACTCTTTTTGGGTTAATACCTGTTTGTGTTCCTGATTATCTTAAAATAAAAAATAAAATAATATATATATATATATATATATATATATATATATATATATATATATATATATATATATATATATATATATATATATATATATATATATATATAATCTTTTGATAATTATTAGCAATAACAGGCTTGTTGAATTTCAAAAAACTCGATTTTATTAAAAAGTTGACGTTTCGCCACGACATTCGTAGCTTTATCAAAACTTTTGAAAAAATTGAAATTTCTTTGACATTTATTGATTTGAAAAAATTTGAATAGAAAAAGACTACTATGTGCCACTAAAATTTTTTTTCGGCTGTGGTTTCCCTTACCATCTAATAATAACAGATTTGAATGTTAATATTGGACTGAATAGCACGTAATAAATAACAAAGAACGGCAACAGCCGAAAAAAAATTTTAGTGAGACATAGTAGTCTTTTTCTATTCAAATTTTTTTAAATCAATAAATGTCAAAGAAATTTCAATTTTTTCAAAAGTTTTGATAAAGCCACGAATGTCGTGGCGAAACGTCAACTTTTCAGTAAAATCGAGTTTTTTGAGATTCAACAAGCCTGTTATTGCTAATAATTATCAAAAGATTAAAAATAGTTCACAGGCAACAACAATTCGAATGAATAATTATATATATATATATATATATATATATATATATATATATATATATATATATATATATATATATATATATATATGTATATATATTATATTCAAGTGAAGAAAAAAGCAGACAACTTGGAGTTTTATATATCATGAAGATGTTCATAAATTTCTAGCAGTTTTTGATATATATGTAATTTTAAAAGAAGTTAATAAAATAACAGTTTCAATTTCTGGAGCTATTCTCAAAGGCAGTCTTTTTTAAAGCTATCCTGAGCCATTGACGCAATGATAGTTATCAAATTTTACATATATGTGTGCGAGTTTTACTCATAATTATTCATTATTTTTCACAGATTCCAATGCCGGACATCCGGAGAATGCATAAACGAAGATAACTATTGCGACGGACATGTGGATTGTACTGACGGCAGTGATGAAACGACGCGGTGCAAAAGTCTTATGTAAATAATTGTTTTTCTATTTCATTTAAGTGAATAACTGTTTGAGTTAACATTCTCAGAGTTTAAAATACAAAATATTGCTTTTATTCAATTCAGTAAATAAAACTTCATACTGCAGATCTATATAAAATTTGTTCCGCTGTATAATATATTCAGTTTCAGTAAATAACTGTTTGAGTTAACATTCTCAGAGTATAAAATACCAAATATTGCTTTTATTAAATTCATTCAATAAAACTTCATATTGCAGATCTATATAAAATTTGTTCTGCTGTATAATATATAGCTACATTATTTGAGAATTTTCATTCAGTACTAAACACATTCGAAATATACTGTTAATTCGATTGAATTTATTGAAATCTGATTGAAGTAAAACCTGCCAAGTGCGAGTCAGACTCGCCCACGAAGGGTTCCGTACCACTGACAATGTCCCCCTTGAATATTTATTTTATTTTAATTTTATTATTTATCATTGAAGTAAAAATACAACTGAGTATTTTGAGAATATTTCAAGTGCCTACCTGTTGCCATCATTGATATCGTGCAAAAAAGGGTATGGGAGCCCCCTTAAATATTTATTTTATTTTGTTTTTATAGCGGCAACAGAAATACATAATTTATGAAAATTTCAACGGTATAGCTATCGCGGTTCTTGAGATTCAGCCTGGTGACAGACAGACAGACGGACAAACAGTGAAGTCTTAGTAATAGGGTTCCGTTTTTACCCTTTTGGTACAGAACCCTAGAAATTAAGTTAAAAAAAGGCAGTAGAGCCCGATCGTATTTGCCCATATTTTATATTCTCTTTTACATACAAATACTCAACTCCCTAAGTCAATTTGGATAGGCTGCGAAGATACACAAAGCTACAAAAAACTTGAAATTTCCAGTTAAAAATTACTGCGGTGAAATAAATCAATCGCAACCCTCAATGGTAACTTCCCTGATATCAACTTAATTCACTCACAAACTTTCAGCTCTCTGACTCTACAGGCAGGCGTTGTTGAAATGCACATTACCCCAAAATCCACGAAATAAATAGATTGCTCACATAAGAAGGGACAAAAATTGAGGATAAAGTTGAAATAATAAGAACGCACTTCCACTTACAAAGTTTCAACTCTCTAGTTCAATCCCAAACCTCAAAAACGATATAAATAGTAAGGGTTTAAAGTTTATACCACAAAAATTTACTTCCTGAACATCAACCTCATCGACGTACAAAATTTGAACCTTCTTACTCAGTTGGACCTAGTTTGGGGGTACAAAAATCCTCCAGAAACAGGTTTACTTTTAGCTCCTGGTGCCCACCGAAGGGTTCTAGAAGGCTGAATTCCGGATGTGGTGTTCATAACTAATTACCACATCTTTTGCCACAGGTTTTGAAAATGACTTACGCAACTCACATCCAATTTTGAAAGCGAAAAAATTCTGACTGAATTGACAGTTTTGTTCTGATTCAAAAAAATGTCAGATACCAAATTTCAGCTCATTTATTCTGATCGAGACCGCTGTAGATACTTCGCCTTGGTGACTCCAAGAGTCGGTTGGCGATTTATCAGGATCACTATCTCGGGTAGGTGGCGTAGCTTTGGAAATATGAGAACGGGACTCCTTTCTAGGTTTGCGATAATGTATCGGTCCGAAACTACTCGTACAAGTTAACTGCGACTTCCTGCAGTCTTCACGTTACTAGGTAGGGCTTCCATGATCTAGCCATGGTAGCGATGTCATTAGGATAGATAGTTAGTTCCTAGTGTCCAGAGTACGTCTTGTGTGGAAAGATTGAACAGTATCACAGAGGTAATAGATCCTTGCCTCTGGCCTCGATCGGTTGCTCCGAAAAGTTTACGCATCAAAATCTAATGCAGAATCGCCTGTTCATGAGGAAGGAGGCAATAGGTCGCACCACTCCGAGTGGAATATTTACCTTAAGCAGCGTGAACAGTGAGCCGTCGGGCCAAACTCCATCGAACGCATTGGCGACGTTAAACAGGGTGATGACAATCGACTTATTCAAGTTGGACCCTTGACTGGCGAATTACAGCACGCAGAGTACCTCATGTGTGGAAGAAAGCTGGGACTTGAAATCGGATTTTAGTGTACGGGATGAATTCAAGCTCCCTGGCGAGATATTTCAGCCTCAACAAGATGTTTCTCTCTGCTATCTTGCCCATTGACAGGAACAGACTGATCGGACAATAGTAATATTGAAATGTTGCTAAACCAGGTTTCGGAAACACAATTACGTTTTCATTCTTTCTGCTTATTGTTAAGTGTCAGACGCCTTGGTGGTGATGCCTCTTCTGGTTTTAGATTTCTGTGGACATTGTGTGTCGACTAACGTCTCTATCCTGTTAATTCGGTTTCCGATTCACTTCATTTCAATCCGTAGATGTGGTAGGGGTTGGCTTCGGCATAGACGTGTTTAAACGGTCAGTTTTTATGGTTTTCATTTATTATTTTAGAACTATTCGTAATAATCAGTGGTACGTTAGAATATTCAGAGAGATGAATAGATCACAATAATTATGAAGGAGAGTAAAATCTGGAAGAAGATCTTTATATGTCTATGTTTTATAAAATTCTGCACAATCGTTTGTGAGATTCTGTGATATCATAAATGAAAATCGTTAAAAAATTTTATTAACACCTAAATGTTCTTTTAACTGAATTGGAAGGTTTTTAGAGATGGGCAAAGCTGAAAAATCCACAAAAACGGATAAAATTTCTAAATGCAAATTGCGGCGGTGGGTGCGAAGATTTGAAACCCCCAAATAATATACTATAATATCAACTCAATTCCTATACAATGTTCAGTTTTCAAACTGAATTTAGAGAGATTGTAGAGAAGCTTACTGCTCGAAAACCCATACTAACATGGTAGCAGATTGCCAGAGAAAAAAACAACTATCATTAAGTTCATCAGTTCTCTGGAGGAAGGAGTGCATAGATGCAGAGATCCAAGCAGTATTTCATTTGCTGAATAAACTTAAGCCTTATAAAGCAGGTATAGCTGCTTTGGCGGAAACAAATTTCTATTGAGAAAAAGACAACTAAGCTTCAGTGCAGCTGACTTGGCAAGACATGTTCGCACCTGATGGGAGTTGAAAGCGAATCTGAAAGATGGTTGGCACAATGATTTGGTTTTCCAATAATAATTGAGTATCGTGGAAGGGAGTTTTTCTAATGAACAGGGTTCCTTATATCATTAAAAGCAACTAACTTAGCAGATTCTCAGTTAAAAATGATCTCAAGGTCGCTTATGTACTCAGCTTGTGCAACACGTTGACAGCCAGATGTTGATGCATTACAAGGCCTCCTATTGGTGGTAACGCTATCACAGTACTGTCGTATGTGAAGCTCACAATTTTGTTTTTAGTCGAATTCAGAAGATTTCTAAGACCTGACCCTATATGTTTGACCTGGGTGAGTAAGTCACTCGTTGAAGCCGTATGGGTCATATAAAAAAATTTTCAGCTGAACTACGGCACCAGTTCCTTTTCTAAATTCATATATATATCATTTTCTATTCGAAATTTATATAAATAGAATTAGTGGGCATATGAATGAAAAATCTTTCATTTATAATCATTATGACATAATAAGGTTGACTAATGGTTGCTTAAGAATTAATTTAACTAGGTAATGGATAATTTAATACTTTTGCAGATGTCCTGGGTTCCTTTTCAAATGTAAATATGGCGCATGCATTAGCAAATCCAAGGAGTGTGATGGAAAAAATGACTGCAAAGATGGATCAGATGAGAGTAGTCCGAAATGCACAAATATGGCTAACGCAAAATGCAAGTAAGAAAATTGATGTCATTTTATTATCTCATTTTGAGCATTACGTTTCTGATGAAATTATAATCATATTTTATTGATGAACTATTTCACTATATGATAGTAAGACATCATGAAAATATTGAAATCATAATAATAAAATGTCTAAAATTGAAATAAATATAGAAAATACAGGTCTACTGGGGTTGATTAATGGGGATTGCTAAATATTCTAAATAGAAATGCCGCTAGGCAGATCTGTCGATTTAAAGAATCAAAAGGTATTTCAACCTCCAGACAAAACTGTATGAATTTCTAGACTTACCAGTTAATTTAATTTCAAAGATTTTGCACAATATGTATTTCTGAAGTATTACTGAATTGGTGATTTCTATTTGTGTAGTTTATTCTTAGAATTATAAGGAATAGCCTACTTTTTAGTCCTGTGTAACAGTTTTGTATAACACTTTTGTGTTGACACTTTAGAATTATATGCAATGACACTTAATACTTCAAGAAACCGAGGTGCGAGAAACGTATAGTCCGGGAGGTAGCGTTGCAAATACAAAAGTCATAGTAAGCCGGCTGATATTGATATCGATAGTTTATCTTATATGACTAATGAGAGAAACGACCGTCAGCCGACGCACCAGCGGTGGGTATGGCTGTGGGAGGTTGCCAAAGTGGTAAAAAGAAAAAAAGTCAGTGGTTCAGAAACAAGTTTTGCTATAGTTTTGATTTTCTCATGCTTTATGTTTTTTGGGTCGCTGAACATGAATTTGGAGTTTTCTGGCAAAAATTTTGTCAGGAACTTTGTTTTTTTGGGCACTTTTTTTTAACAAATTTTGGTTTTTTTTCAGTTTTCGGCCTATATCTCAAAAAAGAAGTGTTTTTGTGACAAAATTATTCTATACAAAATTAAAAAAAAAACAAAATGGCCTACATTTCTCATGTGAAACATTTTTTTGTACGACTAACCGTTTCGCCGCTAGAGCGCCCCCAAAACGGGTCATATTTCCATATCTAGTGAAATTCACCGTTGACGTGAAAATCGCCCTTGCTTTACTGTATGCCGCAAAATTCTTGAAGTGTGCCGCCAAATTTTGCAATATATATTGAAGAAAAATTTTCGTAAATTCCTCATTGAAAATATTCTTATTATTTACTTGTAATTAATCCGTTATAAACATACTGTTGTTTTTCTGAAGGATGAGATTATCAAAACTATAGCAAATTTTGTTTCTGAGCCCCAATTTCTTTGCTTATATGCCTAATAATTGAATAAATAATAGTACATCAGCTGCAACTTTTTTCATGATTCGATCATACTGAGCTGAAAAAAAACCAACTGCATCGTGGAGGAAGGATATGCGTCAGCTGTTCGCATGAATTTGTATAAAAATTAAGTAAAATGAAGTTTTAGTACCCTCGATGAAATTTAACTAGGTCATTGCTTACATATTTCAAAGAAAGAAAACATTAATCAGCTGCGTGGGTACCCGCGAAAAGACAGTCACCCGACGCAGAAAATATTGCTACAACGGTGAAGATTAAGCATTTTTCGACATAAATTTTTGGAGCTGCTTGAACCCATAACACGACTCTCGAGATACCTAAGCCTCTTCAGCCATATTTTGACATTAGGTATATATATATATATATATATATATATATATATATATATATATATATATATATATATATATATATATATATATATATATATATATATATATATATAGAACAAGGCGCCACCATTGTATACCACTGGTTTCTAAATCAATTGGACAGAGAAGCTATTGGTATCTAGCTCCAAAATTATGGAATTATTTACGAAGAGAAATTACTAATGAAACTTCTCTGAAACGCTTCAAAAAGCAATAAATATCAATTATAGAGAAAAACGAAAGAGCGGAGATTCATAAACTGATCGAAGAATAAACAACTATAAAAAAAATAAGAAAAAGAAGAAGGTAACCTCTGGAATGTGTTGTTTTGTGCTTGTATTTGTCTGTACCATCTCACGGAACATTGGATTTCCGTTATTGTAAATGATTGCCTATGTTGAGATATATTGATACTCATGTTCATGTAAACTATATTATCTGGAAATTTTATTTTTATGTACATTTATTGACACTTGGCCTATTCTTATTTATTCAGTCAGTTGTAATTGTCTTTATTGTAAATCCACAAACAAGTATATATAATACTTCTGTGTGATATTCTCATGTTTATTCATATACATGTTTATATTATATATATATATATATATATATATATATATATATATATATATATATATATATATATATATATATATATATATATATATGTTTAACAGGGTATATCAAAAGTAAGGTAAAATATTTGAGGAGGTGCATAAACATGAAAAAATTATTATAATTTGCCATATAAAGTGGATATGGTCCGAAAACGATTCCTCTTCGAATTATAGGGTGTTAATAAAAAATTAAATTTTTCTTTTCAACTCTAAGATTTTCATACCTCTTCGAATATTTTCATGAAATTTGGTGTACGACTTGTATAAATTGAATAGCATTTTTTGGTTTGAAAATATTTTTTTTATTTCCACCAATCGCGTCCGTATTGGATTCGGAATAAATATTTTTCAGACAAAAAAGGTACGCCACTGTTTTTTCTGAAAATAAAAATGTTTTTTGAAATCCCTATTCAATTCAGAGTAAATTTCATTTTTTAATTTTTTCGTAGGATGCATGGTTTTCGCGGAAAAAAAATCAGAAACATTCATCTGTATGGTCATATGGCTATAATTCAATGTTTATTAATGTACTAACAATGCATAATTAATAACAAAGTGAGATAATTAAAACAAATCTAGTTATAAGTTAAATTAAATGTTGAAAGTGTATATCTATACAAATTTCATGAAAATATTTAAAAAGGTATGAAAATGACAAAAAAAATTATCTTTGCCTTAAAACTTAACACCTTGGTTTTCGGAAAAGAATCTTTTTCGGACCATAGTCGTGTTATGGGCTCAATCAGCTCCAGAATTTATGTCGAAAAATGTGTTTAAAAAAGAAAATACCGTAGTAGCAATGCTTAATCTTTACTGCGAGTGACTGTCTTTTCACCGGTACCCACACAGCTGATTAATGTTTTCGTTCTTTGAAATATGTAAGCAATGACCTAGACCTTAAATTTCATCCAGCGTAGTAAAACTTCATTTTACTTGATTTTTATACAAGTTCATGCGAACAGCTGACGCATATCCTTCCTCCATGATGCAGCTGAATTTTTTTTCAGCTCAGTATGATGTTAACGAATCATGAAAAAAGTTTCAGCTGGCGCAATATTATTTATTCAATTATTAGGCATATTAGCAAAGAAATTGGGACTCAGAAACAAAATTTGCAATAGTTTTGATTTTCTCATCCTTCAAAAAAACAACAGTATGTTTATAACGGATTAATTACAAGTAAATAATAAGAATATTTTCAATGAAGAATTTGAGATAAAAAATTTTTTTCTTCAATATATATTACAAAATTTGGCGGCACACTTTAAGAATTTCACTAGATATGGAAATATGGCCCGTTTTGGGCGCGCTCTAGCGGCAAAACGGTTAGTCGTACAGAAAAATGTTTCAATTGAGAAATATAGGCAATTTTGTTTTCTTTATTTTTGTATAGAACAGTTTTGTCACAAAAGTACTTTTATTTTGAGATATAGGCCGAGAACTGAAAGAAATCCAAAATTTGGTAAAAAAGTGCCCAAAACTTTTGCCAGAAAACTCCAAATTAATGTTCAGCGACCCAAAAAACATAAAGCATGAGAAAATCAAAACTATAGCAAAACTTTTTTCTGAACCACTGACTTGTTTCTTTTTACCACTTTGGCAACCTCCCACAGCCATACCCACCGCTGGTGCGTCGGCTGTCGCTTGGATTACTATTAGTGAGAGATCTATTGAAAATGATGACAACCGATCGGCGTAAAAACACTAGCTAAAATGCAACGCTACCTCCCGGACTACTATGGTCTGTTTCAGAAATTACGCGACTGCACATTTAGTACTAGAGATGTGTTGTATCATGGACTATAGGCACCCACATTACATAAAACTATTAGTTTTTATAGTAAACATGTGCGTAATATAAGCCGCGCTAGTCGAGCCTCAGGATTGTTGGCGCTACGGATTATTTTATTTGATATTACGAATAATTTATGCATTTCTATCTTAAAAATGTACACACTCTGCAATTCTACATTAATTGATTTATCATAATGCTTCGCTTTGTGTGTCATAGTTATGCCGACTCTGATACCCAGCACTTACCTGAGTTAACACAAATTTGATGCTGAAGCATTGAGTTTCAGTTTTAAGAGTGCCATATCTGTTTTTAATACTTCAGGCAACGCATGACTCACGACTGCGTCGTGTCTCAATTGTGCTGGCACAAAGTGTTGAAACACTAGGCTGTGTTAGTGCCACAATATTTCACTATGTACCCCAGGCCTACTACTTTTGCTATATAGTTTATACTTCCCCAACATTTTTATAATTGTAATCTTATTTCATCTATAAAATTTTTTGGGGTAAACTATATACATGGATATTTTATATAAACCTTAGCCCAATAGTAGGTGCTATTAAGATTTTTTTAATTAATTAAAATCACATTAACCATCACAATGCTTTTTCCACAGATCTTAAGAGAGATATAATTGCTTGATAATACCTGAATAATTTCATTATCGAATGTTTTCGGTATTATTTTCTTCAATTCATTAAATTGTCATCAGTATATATCTTTTTAGCGACTTGTATAAAAAATCTACAACCTTCATTTTTCAAATGTTGTCTTTCGTTGAGGTGATTTCTCTTCAAACATTATTTTTGTCATATTTAATTTCCATTGCAATAAAGAAACAAACTGCAAACTGCGGTTGTAGAAACATTATTATATGAAACATTAGAAAAAAACTTGTCCGATGAATTCTATTATTGGTGTATACAATGTTGTGAAAATCTAGCATACGTAATTTTACATTTATTACACAGAAATGTAGAAAAGTCATTAGCTGTACGATTACTAGTAACTTCTTCAATCATTTGTATGAACAAAAAGGATGTCCACATAACTATAGGTAGTTGAAATGTATTTAATCAATACATAAATGTGTGAAGTTCAAAATACTATATCCATCATGTATTTTTCAGTTAAAAACTGAGTAATATACCGTTTTATTGACAAATAATATATTATTAAAGAAAATCGTAAAATTCAGATGTGAAAATCCAACATTGGAAATAATTCTTGTTCTAATTATTTACTCTCATATAATTGATACTTTAAAAAATTTCTGCTGAAAATAACTATTCAGCCAATATCGGTTAATTACTCGAATCCCGAATTATGCTTACATTCTAGTAAGCGATTAAATGCACTTTTTAAAACAATGCATCGAAGTTCGATTTAAATATAAAATATCTTATTGACTAAATGTTGGGCTGAATGTAGTCAATCAAGGATTTTAGTAATTATCACTTATAGTCTAGTCAACAAGTGCTTTTTTGTTCAAACTTTTTCAGCAATCTGGGAAAAATATAAAACTAGATGTCATTCGATATAGCATGTAAATGATTTTTGAAAAAATAGAGTTGCGCTCGTACCTAATAGCTATTAACAATTTACTGAAAAAGAGGAGGGTTTTTCAAGTTTAACTCAAAAACGGGTGGTGTGAATACGGCCGAATATTGGTACTATAGCTTGCAAGTCAAGCCCATTTGTGACACAATAAAAATTATTCAGCCATATAAAATATGAAAATTGAGAAATAAAAGAATTCAGGCACTTACTGGATATGTGAATGAACAAAAATCTGCCGGCAAAAAATTTTATTGCGATTTTTCAATTTTTTAATATTGAGAACTTTAATATTCATAAAATTTTCAATTCTCTTGAAATCAAAGCAATTTTTTGTAACAATTTCGCAAACAATATGATATGAAAACTTGAAAAATTAATTTTCATGCAGCTTACGATAATAAAAAACAGATCTTCAAAATTATTGAAAAAAAAATTTTTTATTTTGCATTTATGTAAATTGTTAATACAAAGTGGAAAAATGAAAGATTTTTAAGTTTTTCAGAAGGGATATATTCTAAAGCCTCAAAGGATTACCTCCTAGGAACGAATTCTTAGTTTAAAAATTATCACATTTGCAATGTCCATGTTCCAGCAAAAAATTACTATTGCAGAGATGATTGAAAAATAAAAAAAAATTTTTTTGATTGCAAATTATTACTCATTCAGCTTTCCAGTGTCTGAATTAAGTTTTATTTTAAATATGGTTGAATAATTTTTTTTTCGGCCGTATTCTCAATCAGTTTTTGAGATATTTGCAAGAAACCAAGCTCTCTTTTTTTCAGTAAATTGTTGATAGCCTTAACAATTAGTTTTCTCAAGTGGAATTCAATTTTTTCAAAAATCATGTATTTGCTATTCTGATTAGAATGACACCTTGTTAATATTTTGCCGAGACTGCTGAAAAAAATTGAGTAAAAGCACTTTTAACTCAAATTTGAAAAGAAATGTCGACAGTATGTACTGCATTCAATTTATCGGGCGAATGGCATATAGGTACTCAATATTTTATGACGACAATCATTGATTGTCGTCATAAAATATTGATTTCTCGCTATACTAGTCAACACTACAATGCTCGATTTTGAGACAGTTCTTCTACTATTTTGGAGTATTTGCCAAGACATGACGGATGATATAACACTTGATTATCATAAATCATCTGAAATTAACATAAAATTAGTGTTAGAATTTTGTGGTTATGTACACTGGAAAAACCGATCCACAAACAATGCAATGATTCGCAAGTAGCTGCGTGGCCACGCGTTCTCGCAGTTCAATTTTTTTTTCACAAAATAGCGTATTCGCCGGACCAGCTACCTGCGCACGCGTTCTACAAAATTCAGTAACACAGCTGTGCTAATATCATACGTTTTTTTACATAACAACCTTCTCCATGAAAAACATTTTAATGTGCTAAATTTGGCGATGATTTCTCAAACATAATTTAGCGATTTAGAATTATCCTTTTTTATATATACTCGTGAGATAAAGTTAGTAAGAAAATGAAAAAAAAAACGTCAAAATAATCATGGCATCGCTTTTTGTGATTGGCGAATTCATTTTGGAGAAAAAGTTCTATCATAAGTGATTCTCCATTATTTCTTCATTACGAAACTTCGAAATCTAATCTACTTTCAATTTCAGAAGTGAACAGTTTAGGTGTTCATCTGGTCAATGTATTAGTGAGGATAACAAATGTGATGGTACTCCTCACTGCACCGATAAAAGTGACGAAACATCGGCGACTTGCTCCAGAATTGCTTGTCCAGGGTATACCTTCAAGTGTGCGTATGGTGCTTGCATATCTCGTAAGGGTATATGCAACGGCATAACGGATTGTTTCGACAATTCAGATGAAAGTGTGGAGACGTGCGGTGATACAGGTCAACCAACACCAGTGACGGTAACGTCCGTTACTCCTTTCACTCCTACACCGCCTACAGGAGGCAAGCGACCACCTCCAGTTACTACATCGTGAGTCCTTTCCATATTTATTTATTATCAAATATGGTGAAATAAATAAAATATTGAAAAATTATTCATCATCAATTGTAAAATTGAAAAAACTAGTGGGCAATATAGCTCCGTCACAAAAATAATATTTTTCTGTCGTTTGTGTTATTTCTACATATAAGTTGTTATCCCCTCAAGTCAATTTGGAGGAGCTGAAGGATGCAGAAGCTTCAAAACCTGCACAATAGTAGAAACTTTTTACCTAAGTGTTGGAAGAAAGCTTGAAGGTCTAAACCTGATTTAAAAACTGCCCCTGGACATTGCTGCTGACTTTCGAAACAGTTATATATATTTAAATATATATATATATATATATATACCCTATATATATACCTATATATATATACCTATATATATATATATATATATATATATATATATATATATATATATATATATATATATATATATATAATCTCTTGATAATTATTAGCAATAACAGGCTGGTTGAATCTTAAAAAACTCGATTTTATTAAAAACTCGACTAATTTCTTTGTTGTTAGATAAATAGTACCCTATTATCATTATTTTCGAACATTACGTGGGTAAAGGTTTATGTGGTTTCCCTTGCCATTTGATAATAACAATTTTGAATGTTGATATTAGACTGAATAGCACGTAATAAATAACAAAGAACAGCCACATCCGAAAAAAATTTTAGTAGGACAAAGTAGTCTTTGTCTATTCAAATTTTTTCAAATCAATAAATGTCAAAGAAATTTCAATTTTTTCAAAAGTTGAAAAACTACGAATGTCGTAGCGAAACGTCAAGTTTTTAATAAAATCGAGTTTTTTAAGATTCAACCAGCCTGTTATTGCTAATAATTATCAAGAGATTAAAAATAGATCACAGGCAACAACAATTCAAATAAATATATATATATATATATATATATATATATATATATATATATATATATATATATATATATATATATACAGGGTCACTCACGGTGGATGGTAGGTTAGACGTTTACGGAGAACGGGAAAGTAGCAGCAACTGTGAAATTTCAAATGAGACACCCTATCTATTATTCCATTTTTTGCATCTCTACTATTTTCCAATTGTTTTTGTATGATACTTCGCTATACCTATCTCCAGAGGTTTTCGAGAAATTAAATGGTTTCCTTATTTTTTTGTGCAAAACATAGCTTCAATTAAATGTTCATTACCAAGGTATTTTAATTCGTAGAACGCTGAAATTTTAGGCGTAGTTTACCAAGTTCCGACGTATTAGTAATATTTAAAGAAATTTGTTCTCCATTATACTCCTCAGAATTTGCGATTTTAACGATAAATACAAAAATGGCAGAAAGTGCATTTTTTCAAATGTAATACCCTGTATATTATTGAATATCTCGAAAGAATATTGAAATTTCTTTCAAATGATGTATCATATTCCTATACCTAAAAAGTCAGGTTTCCGAAATAAAAGCAAGTTTCTATAAAAATCGGATTATTTTGCCATATTTTGTATTAGGTAGCTATGGAATATGAAGAAAGATGTCATTATAAAAATTTGACAATTCGTGCATCAACAATAAGACGCTCGTTCATTAACGAAAATTTGATTTGAAAACAATCAAAATGGAAGGCAATAACTATTCTCATGAAGTTTTGATGAAGTTATTCATTGTACATGGTCAATGTGACCAAATAATAGCAAGAACATGCAGAAGATTCAATGAAATGTATACCTATTAACAACCAATAAACGAGAGAAAATTTGTACGTTTACAAAATAATTTTATCACTTATGGGTCAATACTGAAAGCGAAACGAAATTTACCAAAACCTGTTACATTCGTTTCGCTTTCAGTATTGACCCATAAGTGATAGAACTATTTTGTAAACGTACAAATTTTTTCTCGTTTATTAGTTGTCAATAGGTATATATTTCATAGAATCTTCTGCATGTTCTTGCTATTATTTGGTCACATTGACCATGTAGAATAAGTAACTTCATCAAAACTTCATGACAATAATTATTGCCTTCCATTTTGATTGTTTTCAAATCAAATTTTCGTTAATGAACGCGCGAACGTATTATTGTTGATGCACTAATTGTCAAGAAAGATGTCATTATTTTCATAATGACATCTTTCTTCATATTTCATAGCTACTTAATACAAAATATGGCAAAATAATCCGATTTTTATAGAAACTTGCTTTTATTTCGGAAACCTGACTTTTTAGGTATATGAACGAGATACATCATTTGAAAGAAAATTCAATTTTCTTTCGAAATATTTAATAATATACAGGGTATTACATTTGAAAAATGCACTTTTTACCATTTTTGTATTTATCGTTAAAATCGCAAATTTTTAAGGACCCTGTATGATGGAGAACAAATTTCTTTGAATATTATTAATACGTCGGAACTTGGTAAACTACGCCTGAAATTTCTGCGTCCAACGAATCTAAATACCTTGGTAATGAACATTTAATTGAAGCTATGTTTTGCACAAAAAAATAAGGAAACCATTTAATTTCTCGAAAACCTATGCAGATAGGTATAGGGAAGTATCATACAAAAACAATTGGAAAATGGTAGAGATGCAAAAAATGGAATAATATATAGGGTGTCTCATTTGAAATTTCACAGTTGCTACTACTTTTTAGTATAAGCGGCAACGCCGCAGCGCCACCATTATTTCAGATCGATAGAGCAAATTCAATTACTCATGAAACCAAATTTTCAGAATAATGTCCCGTTCTCCGTAAACGTCTAACCTACCATCCACTGTGAGTGACCCTGTATATACTATATATATAATATATATATACAGGGTCACTCACGGTGGATGGTAGGTTAGACGTTTACGGAGAACGGGACATGAGATTATTTTGAAAATTTGGTTTCATGGATAATTGATTTCGCTCTATCGATCTAAAATAATAGTGGCGCTGCGACGTTGCCGCTTATACTAAAAAGTAGCAGCAACTATGAAATTTCAAATGAGACACCCTATATATTATTTCATTTTTTGCTTCTCTACCATTTTCCAATTGTTTTTGTATGATACTTCCCTATACCTATCTCCAGAGGTTTTCGAGAAATTAAATGGTTTCCTATATTCAATTAAATGTTCATTACTAAGGTATTCAGATTCGTAGGACGCTGAAATATTAGGTGTAGTTTACCAAGTTCCGACGTATTAGGAATATTCTAAGGACTTTGTTCTACATTATACAGGGTCCTTTAAAATTTGCGATTTTAACGATAAATACAAAAATAGTAAAAAGTGCATTTTTTTAAATGTAATACCCTGTATATTATTAAATATCTCGAAAGAAAATTGAAATTTCTTTCAAATGATATATCATGTTCCTATACCTAAAAAGTCAGGTTTCCGAAATAAAAGCAAGTTTCTATAAAAATCGGATTATTTAGCCATATTTTGTATTAGGTAGCTATGAAATGTCAAGAAAGATGTCATTATGAAAATTTGACAATTAGTCCATCAACAATAAAACGTTCGCGCGTTCATTAATGAAAATTTGAATTGAAAACAATCAAAATGGAAGGCAATAACTATTCTCATGAAGTTTTGATGAAGTTATTTATTGTACATGGTCAATGTGACCAAATAATAGCAAGAACATGCAGAAAAATCAATAAAATGTATACCTATTGACAACCAATAAACGAGAGAAGATTTGTATGTTTACAAAATAATTTTATCACTTATGGGTCAATACTGAAAGCGAAACGAAAGTTACTAAACTATAATAAAAAACAATTTGCGTTACGTAAAATAACATAACATAAGTGATAAAATTATTTTGTAAACGTACAAATTTTATCTCGTTTATTGGTTGTCAATAGGTATACATTTTATTGAATTTTCTGTATGTTCTTGCTATTATTTGGTCACATTGACCATGTACAATAGATAACTTCATCAAAATTTCATGAGAATAGTTATTGCCTTCCATTTTGATTGTTTTTAAATCAAATTATCGTTAATGAACGCGCGAACGTCTTATTGTTGATGGACTAATTGTCAAATTTTCATAATGACATCTTTCTTGACATTCCATAGCTACCTAATACAAAATATGGCTAAATAATCCGATTTTTATAGAAACTTGCTTTTATTTCGGAAACCTGACTTTTTAGGTATAGGAACATGATATATTATTTGAAAGAAATTTCAATTTTCTTTCGAAATATTTAATAATATACAGGGTATTACATTTGAAAAAATGCACTTTTTACTATTTTTGTATTTATCGTTAAAATCGCAAATTTTGAAGGACCCTGTATAATGTAGAACAAAGTCCTTAGAATATTCCTAATACGTCGGAACTTGGTAAACTACACCTAAAATTTCAGCGTCGTACGAATCTGAATACCTTAGTAATGAACATTTAATTGAAGCTATGTTTTGCACAAAAAAATAAGGAAACCATTTAATTTCTCGAAAACCGCTGAAGATAGGTATAGGGAAGTATCATACAAAAACAATTGGAAAATGGTAGAGAAGCAAAAAATGAAATAATATATAGGGTGTCTCATTTGAAATTTCATAGTTGCTGCTACTTTTTAGTATAAGCGGCAACGCCGCAGCGCCACTATTATTTTAGATCGATAGAGCAAAATCAATTACCCATGAAACCAAATTTTCAGAGTAATCTCATGTCCCGTTCTCCGTAAACGTCTAACCTACCATCCACCGTGAGTGACCCTGTATATATATATATATATATATATATATATATATATATATATATATATATATATATATATATATATATATATATATATATATATATATATATATATATTATGATTTGCCTCTATTTGTGTTTATTTAATATTTTAATTTAATTTAATTTGATCTGACTCTTTTAACTTATCTCAGGGAAGGTTCTCTTTTTCTAATTGACGGTAGTTATTTTTTTAATTTTCTAATTGAAAACTTCAATAAATTCAAGTATTTATAATTTTAACTTAATACACAATTTACCAACATACACATCTAATTTAAATACTAACAATAAAAATAAATCTTTAATAAATTTTTATTATGGTACCTTTTAATAATTTTATATTTATTCCTCTTTAATCATTATATTTTCAAATATATTTAATAGTCAAATTGGCCAATATAATTTTTTTTTTAAACTCACGATTGATGATTTCATTTTTGGTTGTTCTCTCTTCTCTATGGGTCCAATGAATTCTTCTTCTTCTTTACTCTGCCTTCTATCCTCGTTCTGCGACTCTTTTATATTCCTTTTTAACCTCACTAAATTTTCTGTTGTGAATTCAATACATGAGAAAATTTCACAATTTGGCACTTAAATCAACATTTACTTCACAAACAGGTATTATTTACTTCCATATATCACTTATATCGATGATTTTTTACAATTTTATAACTTTCAGCTTCTATTATACTTTATATTTTCTCCTATATAATATGGAGGAATTAAAACAATTGAATCATATCTCAACCAACAATGATTCTTCGTAGAAGACAATTTAGGAACTGGCTCAGGATGTGTGCTCTACCTTCTTATATAAACTTTGTTATTTTAAAAAAATCACATCGCCTTAGTAGAACATTCTAGAAAATTCCGACTTCCTTTCTAATGAATTTAATAATATTTTAAATATTATAATAACAGGTAATTTAAATATTTTTATATCATTCAATTTAATTAAATATACGTTCATTTAATTTTTTAATGAATTTGAAATAAAAACATATTTCTGGACTAAAATAATTTAGTTAATCTCAACTACATAATATCCTGATCATTTGGTACTAAAAATTTCAATATTCTATCCATTAATTAAGTTATTATTTATTCTTGCAAAATTTGACATTTCTATCTATATAATTTTATATTCTGACTTGAAATTCTCCTTTATTATATTATTTTAAAGCAATTTTCTATTTGAAACAATTAATTAAATTCTTCTAATACCCTTATATATGATTAACTATCTCTAATGTCTTTAAATTAAATAATTATCTGATATTGAAATTTAGTCGTTTCTACGATATATAGGATTTCCGAAATAATATGTATTCTACATAAATTAAGACTGTTATCTTGAAATAATCTATTTTAATTAATCTTTTAAAAGTTCTCTTACTTGTATTTTCTTACATATTTGATATCTAATGAATTTCTGTTGAAATACTTGATATCTCTTTCCAACGATTACTGACATTTTATGTTTTTGACATTCTATAAGAATTTCTAATATATTATTGATTTTAAAAGTTGATCTTGAATATCTATAATTAATACATTTACATTCATCTTCTTTGTAAACCAGTTTTACATATTTAAATTTACATTACTTGAAATTTCAATAACATCATTACATTAATTAACAACTTTCATACTTATTTCCTTTTTTTATGTTCAAATCTTATATCATTGATTAGATATACATGTATTTTTATAATCATCTATCATTTTCTAACCACTGCTTAAGTTTATTGAAGTTCTTCCTTTCCTTGATCAATTCTCTTTCATATTATACCATATACTTCTATATTAATATTGCAAATAAAAAACCATATCAATATATATATATATATATATATATATATATATTCATATATATATATATATATATATATATATATATATATATATATATATATATATATATATATATATAAACATATATATATATATATATATATATATATATATATATATATATATATGCTGAAACACGTCAACAAATTTATCGAAGGGTAATAGTTACTACAGAAAACTGGACTTCCGCTTCAACCCCTAACCCCCAGAGCTACCAACCCAAAATTTTCAAATGAGACAGGGGATCGAGTGATACATCATTCTAAAGGGCTAATTAATCTCTGACAGATAGTGACAGTGAGACTAAGAAACCGATAACCAGTAACTAGTATTTGTCCTATAAAGTGACAATCAAATTAGTTTTGGAATGTCATAAAATAGTAGGTAATCAAGCAGGTGTCTTAAGTGATGAAAATGCATTTTTAAACATTGAAATGGGTAATATTCTGCAACATTGAGGTCGAATTCAAAAATAGTAGGTAATCAAGCAGGTGTGTTAAGTGATGAAAATGCATTTGTAAACATTGAAATGGGTGATGTTCTGCAATATTGAGGTCTAATTCAAAAATTAGAACGATAAAAAGTAGAGATTAATCAGCTCTTTAAATTGTTGTATCACTCTACCCCTTGTCTCATTTAAAAATTTTGGGGTGGTAGCTCTGGGGGTTAGGGGGTAGCGGAAGTCCAAATTTACGTAAAAAATATTCCCCCTCAATAAATTTCTTGACGTGTTTCGGCGATTTTCATAAATCTGTCTCTTCACGCAGATAACGTGGGTGGCAAGTTTTTAAATGAAAGTCCGGTATATACATATATATATATATATATATATATATATATATATATATATATATATATATATATATATATATATATATATATATATATATATATATATATATATATATATATATATATATATATATATATATATATATATATATATGTATATATATATATAGGTATATATATATATATATATATATATATATATATATATATATAAAATATCAAAAAATTTTATAACTATGTTTTACATCTGGACCTCTTCAAGACCAGAAAATGGAAATATATATTTTAAAATAATCCAACTAAACAAGGTATTTTTCGTTGGTGTTATTATAAGATATTAGATGGACGCGTAGCATATTTACTTGGTTTAGTCTATTTGAGTTACAAATGCGAAACAACCCTCATTATCATCTGGGCATGAACAGAAGATCGAAAACCTCAACAAAACGTAAAACTTATAAAAAAATGTACAAAGATATGAATATACTTGGCACAGAACTTAAATATTGGCCTCATACTCTTTTCTTTGGAAAATTCGTTATTTTTATTGATTATTACTTAATACTTTTCAGGGGAAGCTGTGTCCTCCCACCCAATATTCAAAATGGACGTTGGGAAATTTGGGGTAATACAGATAATTTGGATTATCGTCCGGAAGATCGAGTAAAATCGGGTACACTTCTTGAAATTAAGTGTAGAAATGGATTCAAAGTTGATGGACCGACTTCCCTTCTTTACTGTGTCGAAGGATCTTGGACTCCTAATGTTCCTGTATGTGCCCGTGAGTACCTATTATTTTGTTGAGATGATAAACAGCGATTTTAATTGCGCCGAGATTCAATTCTATTAAAATAAGCTATGGCTTGGAAAACAACGCTTTAATACCAAGGGATGAAAAAAATTAGAAAATAATTTATTTGATTTGAAAATTAAATATCGCGTACTGATCGCGAAGCAGGTCTAAATGCGATTTGAGCGGATAATATATTCACTTTATCGAAACTCCACACAGGGTCCTCTAGATATGAGAACTGAAAATTATCACGATCAATTACATCATCAATATTTAGAAAACCGTCATCAGTGCAAACAGTTTCAGTGGACATAAAAACCTCGAATCGCCATAGATAAAATAATATCTGTATTTACTTTGGAATACTAATACATAGAGAGATAGATTCATAGTTTTCTAAATAAAAATAGATTTTTCAGCCTCTTTTTGTCAATGATCTACAATAAAATACCACAATTCATCTACAATTTTGAGTAGTTTGATAGTTAATGAAAATGAATAAATATCGTGATAAATACTGAAAATATATCCAATTTCCGTTGAAAATCATTTAGAGAAAATTCGATCTTCATTGAATATGAAATTATGTTTTAATTTATTATATTTTTCAGATGTTCAATTGATTATAGTTTATTAATATTTTTCATCATAATAAGCTGAAGGAAGAAAGTTAAATGAACTTAAAAACATGTCAAATAATGCTAGAACAAGCCATTTAATGTATTCTGAATCGAAATTTCGTAACAACAAAAATGTTTTGCTTTTAATATATTGTTATTGGAATGAATATTTTGATGATTTCGTGGCATATTTTTCATTGAATCTCTTTTCAGAAACTTGTCCAAAACTGGAATCTACGGCCACCACCTTCGTTACATGCACCAATAAGTTAAGGGAAATTAATTGCAGCCAAGCAGTTTCTCACACATATGCCAGATATAGCTGTGCCTTATTCCATGAACTGTCAACTACCAACCATATTTTATATTGTCTTGATGGAACCTGGGACCTCACTAAACCTATTTGTATACCAGGTCAGCCCATAGTAATTAATTTGTACTTCAACATTAGCGTTTATCCTATTATCATTTATAATAATACAAGAAATAGTGATAGTATAATTTTCCCATATAATTAAATCAAAGTTAGTGATCCAAAAATTTTATGATTTTCTACATTGAAGTTGAAATTTCATGATCATTTTATTCTATTTGTAATGGGTTTTCCGAATAATAATATATATTTATTCTCGAACATAACATTTCGGAAAATACAGGATATAAAACTTCTTTATGTATTCTCATAACTTTCAAAAAAATATTTATATGAAATTTTTGATAAATTATGAAATTTTATAGACCTACAGTTAAATATCCAATAATTATCAATTTTTCCTACGCCATTGAATGCTTTTCCAGAAAATTAATTTTATTTTTATAAAAAATAGAAAGTCTATTATATTTGCATATTTGTTACTTGATTGTGAATTATGAATAACCGTTATTGTATCAACAAAACTTGTTTCAAAAATTTACACCAAATCTGTGGTGAGCTTACTATTTCAGCAGTTATTCAGTGATTTTTTTATCTGAACTACGCTTTGTGATAATAGTGATACCGGGGGGACGCTGATGCAGCAACTTACAGCTATGCGTATCGATCAGTAATTTGTTTATCAAAGGAGTATTTAAATCGAAATATATTTTGAGTATGAAATAAAATTTTCTCAGACAAGATTTGTTTACTATTCTTAATTGTTCAATTTTTGTATAACTCGAAGTGCTCTAGTTATAGAGGATAAGATGACAAAAAAGATCCATATGCCATATCTTTATCGTCATTTAATCACACCCTTGGAGCTATGGTTCAAGTTAAACACCCCTTGACATGGTTATACACCCCTTGGTATCATTGCATACCTCTTGACATTTCGCTTAGAGCGGAAAGATCGAGATCAATATTTTTATTTCTATGAAAAAAAGCATATAATATTGCCACATCTGACACTAGTGAGAGCAAATTATTATGAAGCTTGTAAAACTTTTAATGGATGAAAAAGCAAACTCTGAATAATTTCCTAATTGCTTTCTATGGTAACAACCTTTCAGTAAAATGCAAGGAAATTATTCGTTCGATGTAAGTACTGTACTAAATAAATATTTGAGAATTTCGATTCTCAAATGTTGCTACTTAGTTTTTTCAAGTAATTGTTCCTTGTCTAATATAAATGTTTTTCAATTTGCGTATTTGATAAACCACTGACTGCATAAGAGAGAAAAAACGTGTGACCAGCAGAGCTCCATCACTAAGGTCGTTTTTTCTACATTTTCACAAAATCCCCTATGCCAATGTGGAGAAGAAGAAACACTGGAACACATCTTCATGCTATGTCCCTGGAATTTATAGATGCCTGAAATAAGACCCCATAAATTCGGATACAATAATTGCTAGTTATAACATGAACATATATCTGATGATCTACGAATTCCTAAAGAAGACCAATTTAAGAATATAACTTAAATGACTTCAATCGGACCTCCTTAACGTGGAATCACCTTTGGTAGCTCCTGAGTCGCAGAGAAGCTTCACTAATTTCTATGAGCGTATGTTTTAATAGAACTAGCTCATTAGGAGACCCCACTAGAGTGGAGGGCTCACCATAATAAAAATTTTTTTTTTATTACAAACAAATACTCAACCTAATCAGTTAACTCTCAAGGGCTGATTATATGCCCAAAGCTTGAATACCTGAAAAAAAACATGAAATTTCCAAATGAAATTTGTAATGGTGAAAGAAAATATTTAAGACGGCCAACTAGCACCTCCCTTACATCAACCAATTTACGTATTAATCTTCAGCCTTCTTTCTGAATTTGGAGTAGCGGTAAAAAAACGAAAATACTCAAGGACTATTGAAATATCAATATAAAATTGTGGCGGTGAAGAAAATCAATACTTCACATGTATAAGTTCAATCCACTTATGAAATTAGAAAGCTCATTAGAAGCTCTAGATGTGCGCAATACGTCAAATCCCACGGAAAAATCCCTACATAAAAAAGGTGGCGTTTTGGGCAATTTGTTGAAATCACCGAAAGGAACTTCACTTATATCGACATAATTCACATACGAAATTTTAAACTCCTAAATAAATCTGGAGAAAATGTGTAAGTACGCAAAATCTAAAAATTAAGAATAATCAAAATTCTCTCTAAAAATAGCTGTAATTAAGGAAAAAAATTAAACGCCGAATGGCACTGTTTCTTAGCAGTTCTCCCCCTCCACCACTCCCTTGCCCAAAGTTGAAAAATGCCCAAATTTTGAGTGAATTTGCCTGTATTGGTAGTGTTGTTTTGTCTCAGAAGAAAACCCAGATATGGAACTTCAGCGCGTTTCGTCTGATGGGGACCGCTGAAGATCTGCCGGGAAAAAATTATTAAATATATATATATATATATATATATATATATATATATATATATATATATATATATATATATATATATATATATATATTATATATATATATATATATATATATATATATATAAATATATATATATATATATATATATATATATATATATATATATATATGAAAAACTTGGTTCACGGAATGAACCGCGTAAAAGATTTGAAAAATCTCGACGTTTCGGCTCCTTTTGCGAATCCATCTTCAGGAGAATTAGAAGGAAAATAATTCAGAATCGTGGCCTCAATCTGCCTACTCCACGAATCGAATTAGGAGGAATCGGAAACAATACGATTGCGTGGTCTCAACCTGCCTACTCCACTAACCGTTCTGCTTTCTGTCAACTCTGAGGTCTCAACCTGCCTACTCTTCAGAGTCAACTGTCAGAGTAGGCAGGTTGAGACTTCAGAGTTGACAGGAAGCAGTACGGTTAGTGGAGTAGGCAGGTTGATACCACTCAATCGTATTGTGTCCGATTCCTCCTAATTCTATTCGTGGAGTATGCAGATTGAGGCCACGATTCTGAATTATTTCCCTTCCAATTCTCCTGAAGATGGCTTCGCAAAAGGAGCCGAAACGTCGAGATTTTTCAAATCTTTTACGCGGTTCATTCCGTGAACCAAGTTTTTCAAATACTTCCGACCGCGGAAATCTTTCTGAACATAATATATATATATATATATATATATATATATATATATATATATATATATATATATAAATATATATATATATATATATATATATATATATATATATATATATATACAGGGTGTCCCGTAAATAACACGCCAGAGTGACACTGGAGGTAGATTGGCTTCAGGTCAATCAGATAACATCAACATGACCTCAGTAAAAGTTTTCTGGTTTTCGAGATATTGACAGTCTTATGTTTTTTTGAAAAATCTATACTTTTCGGTCATTTTCTCGCCTGTTTTGAATATAAATAAGTTCTAACTCATGGTTTTTTTTTCTTGTGCTATCATCAATATATGATTGAGACAATCGACCTATCATTTCATCAAAAACTATCTCGCTAACCTCAAAAAAAAATCAAGTTGTTTCAATTTAATTTAAATCCGAAAACCTAAGTAAAGTTTGACTATTTACTGTGAAAAAATAATGTACCAGACGAAATCATCAAATGATCTTAAAAACTAGCCTATTCAATGCTCTTTCGAAAACGGTATAACATTTGTGGTTTTTTTCTTTCAAAAGTCTAAAAATTCCAATTTTTGTCATTGAAGTCGTGCTACTTGCGAAATACACTGCACCGCAAATTTAACGCATACATTAAATATTTCCTATGTTTTGACTGAATTTTCTCAGGAGGTGATCCGATTTGAATAAATTTTTTACCAAATAGTAGCTCCGTTTCTTGAGAAAATGTAATAGTTATAAGATGATCAAAAAAATGAATAAACTTATTGTACAGGGTGTTTGAATAGCGACATGTTTTCTTCGTCCAAGTTTGCATCCTTCTGCGGGCAATATCGGGTAACTCAGGCAAAAAAATTGACGGTGTTATAGTCGCATGTCTTCTGAGTAATTTGTTTTTTCAATCGTCTGTTTATCTTGAGCTTTTTGAAAGATATTCATGTTTTTATAACCACTCACACTTTTCAAACAAAAAAGTTTTAAAAAATTTCGTTTGAAAAGTGTGAGCGTTTATAAAAACATGAATATCTTTCGAGTGTCTCGAGATAAACAGACGATTGAAAAAACAAATTATTCAGAAGACATGCGATTATAACACCGTCTATTTTTTTTTCAGCCTGAGCTACCCGATATTGCCCGCAGAAGGATGAAACTTGGACGAAGAAAACATGTCGCTATTCAAACACCCTGTACAATAAGTTTATTCATTTTTTTATCATCTTATAACTATTGCATTTTCTCAAATAACGGAGCTACAATTTGGTGAAAAATTTATTCAAATCGGATCACCGCCTGAGAAAATATTCAGTCAAAACTTAGGAAATATTTAATGTATACCTTAAATTTGCGGCGCAGTGTATTTCGCAAGTAGCACGACTTCAATGACAAAAATTGGAATTTTTAGACTTTTGAAAGAAAAAAACCACAAATGTTATACCGTTTTCTAGAGAGCATTAAATAGGCTAGTTTTTAAGATCACTTGCTGATTCTGTCTGGTTCAATATTTTTTCACAGTAGATAGTCAAACTTTACTTAAGGTTTTCGGATTTAAATTAAATTGAAACAACTTGATTTTTGTTTGAGTTTAGCGAGCTAGTTTTTAATAAAATGACAGGTCGATTGTCTCAACCATATATTGATGATAGCACAAGAAAAAAAACCATGAGTTAGAACTTATTTATATTCAAAACAGGCGAGAAAATGACCGAAAAGTATAGATTTTTCAAAAAAACATAAGACTGTCAATATCTCGAAAACCAGAAAACTTTTACTGAGGTCATGCTGATGTTATCTGATTGACCTGAAGCCAATCTACCTCTAGTGTCACTCTGGCGTGTTATTTACGGGACACCCTATATATATATATATATATATATATATATATATATATATATGACATAAAAAAATTTCGAATCGTAATGGTGGTCCAGGTGGATTTAAAATCCTCGCTATAGACTTTCGATAGATTCAATAGTATATTATTTTCAGGGAAAGTATAGCTTAAAAAGTTATTCAAACAAAAGGCCTCTGAAAATTATTCTCTGTAGTTTCATCTTTTTCACATTATTGCTTTATATTCTATATCGAAAAATACATGTTTCTTAGAAAATATTAACTGAAGTTAAGATTTTTATTCAGAGTAAGCGACTGCGTTTTTATTTCCATGCTTCTTCTTTCATTAATATTCTGAATTGAATTTTTTACTTATCATGCGAAGAAGGTGAAGTCCAACTGAAACGTAGTAATGCTTTATTATTTTCAATATACGTGTACCTAAATTGTTATTTAACCGTTTTTTTAATATAAATTAATTTTTTCCGTTGAAAGGCGAGGTTATTGCTCTAGTTCAGCTCCCGAACATATTCGAAGATTTCTATTTAATGAAGTTTTAATGCACTGGAATTCTTCGTTGACAAAAATATCTTTTTGGTCAACATGTATCGCTTGTTTACCGTATAGAATTGAATCTTCGGTATAAAGAGGTCCGTGGGGTCCTAATACACAAAGGTTCATATTGAGGTCTGCCACTCGAAGGGCGTATCACTCAAACAATATATTTCGAAGTTTAATTCAAACCTACAAATTAGAAGACCTAACTCGATAAAATCTGTTTCTCTAATACAACTTACCAATATATTTTCGATTTTCCAATTGTTGCTAATTATGTAAAAACGTCATTGATTACATGTAGAGCTATTTTCTGTATAGTGAAGATAATGTTTGAATAGATCTGGATCCAATACAGAAAAATATTCCAGGGCTGGACCTTATGCAATGAAAAAAAAAATTTCCGATCTGAAATAAAGTTTGAAGGAGTCGTTTAGTTGATTGGAAATACGCTTTGGTGAAATAGTTGAATTTAGCTTGTAACTTCGTGAAGATAATATTATCTTTCGGTTCAATTATTCGAATCATTTGTAGTCGAGTACCTAACTCACGTATAAGTCTTCCTCGGGAAGGTCGAATTATTCTTACCTACGTTGAAATACAACAAATCCCAGAGATTAATTGCAGTATCTTCTGCAAGACTTTCTCGAAAAAGAGAATCGTCATTAACTATCATATTAGGAAGTTATATTTGGTCGTTTCTTCTTGTGTATGGAGAACCAAGAATCAATACTTTCTATTATTTTGTGATAAAACAAATATATATGGTTGATATGATAAACGCTTGTAATTAGAAAAAATAACGTCCAGCAAAAAAAATGGAATTCTGTGTTTTTGTTATATGCCAATAAGATATTATACATAGTGATACAGAACAATTATTTTAGAAGAAATATTTTTCCACTGGCAGCTTTTCTATGGGAGTTCATAGTAGATCTGTTATAAGATTTGGTTATCAACTGATGTTGATTGCCATTGGTGATCCACGGTTGATGAAGAAATACAGCAGCTGATTAAATGCTTACATTCTCATAATAGCGTGGTAAAATTACACAAAATATCCGTAATATGCAGCAAAAGGTAAAAACCTGTTGAAAATTCAAATTCATGTAGTTGAAAAGATTGTCTTTAATATGTGAAAATCTTTATAAATTCAGGTGAGCATTTTTCCGGAAAAACTCTGGTCGAAAATTTTTTTATTTATTTTTTCACTCTAATTGTTTAAATAATGAAAATGCAGAAAAATGTTCAAATCAAAAATTGTAGGCAATGCATTTACCTACAAAATTTATCTGAAAAGTTTTCTGATATCTTTATTAGTTTTTGAAATATACCAAATTTTCCCAAGAGTATTTTTAAACATCATTAATTTTCAAGTGAAATGACATGTACAAAAAATTGTTTCATATGTAATTTGCTACAAATTGAGGTATCTATAAGTACGTAATATTTTTTTAATGAATTATCACCGATTTTCCACATAAATCTCTCCTAAAAAATCATTTTTTTTACTAATTTTCCATACTAAACATTGAGAAATTAAACAACTTAAGTATCTTACATTGTGTACTTAAAAGATAATGATTTATTCTAAAAAATTTATTTGAAACTTTTTTTTGTAACTAGATTTTCCGAAAAGATGCTCCCGTTGAAATAAGCAAGTTCCAAAAGTTTCATTTGTGGTTTCAATTAGTATTTATGCCGATAAATATTTTTTATTAGTAAGGTATTGTTGTTGATTAATTTGTTCAGAATATCCCGGGCATTTTTTATCATTGAATTTGCTTTTCATGAAAATTCTAGCAATTTTCCCCGCAAACCTCCTATAACTATCATATTTTAGTCCAATATTTTTAATCAAAAAATTACAAAAGTTAAAAATATAATTATTTAATGGGCTAAGTATTAAGGACCATGATATAAGTGAATAAATAGGTTTTAAAATTTTTCACTTTTTACATTTTCAAGCATGCGCGTTGGCTCACAAACCGACGCCGCGTAGAAGCAGCTGCCAACGGCTTTGTTACCAGTTCTTTCCCCTTCATTGTATACACCTCTCTCTTTCATACCTGAGGCATAAGTGTGTTCATTTATATCGCGATCACTTCTATATACCGTTATTATTAAACTGGCAAAATATTAAACTGGCCGTTATTATTAAACTGGCATAATGAGCAGTAAAAAAAGTTATGTTGAGTTTTCTAAAAGACACCTGATTTCAGTACTTATTGTAAATAATTGTCTATTATTTGAAAAATTTGATATATACAGAAAATCTGTATGATAGTTTTGAATGTATATACTTCAAAGTATTTACAGTTAAAGTTTCATTGATATATATATTAATTTCGAAAAAAGATATAATCGAATGAAGTTTGGAAAAAACAAGAAAAATTGAGCGTGTGAAAAAAAGAGATTTTAAAAAAGCATTTATTTAAAAATTAAAACGTTGATCGCTTTGTTTTTGTAACAATAATATTCCATGATCATTTGAAATCTTAAATCCAAAAGGAATTTTCGCTGTGACAATAATTAATTATAAACTATAATTGTTTATTGACTTTTTAATACTCGTTTTTTTATGAATAAATGGATTTTAGAGTTAGAACATTTATTTTTTCAAACTTGACAGTATTTTTAATTAAAAGTTCAGATTTTTCTCTACATTTTAGATTCGTTTATTTTTTTTTTCAATGCATTACAACCTCCAAATAATTAACTTTCAAATCGGACCATTAATGAATTCGTCTCACGGAACGTTCGCGCGCTCCGACGAATTGACCTCCGCTGAAATCAATTATATCTCGTAAACTTTGCAATTTACAGAAAAACTTTCCACTTTTCAGTGGAAAAACAAAAACAAAAAATTTCACTCGACAATTTCCCGGAAAATTACTTACCTATTTTTGTAAAGATTCTTTTATACTAAGCACAATCCTTTTGAATACTTAAATTCGAAATTTCTAGAGGTTTTTCCTTTTCGTGAAGCTATATGTGCACTTTGACCACGCTATAAAATAGACCATAATTGACTAAAAAGTTATCTAGATTTCGACATGCTATGTCGCTTTCTTAAATGTCCTAAACACGTTCCAACACGACCGTCGGTGTTGTAGGCTCTTCCACTCACTCTCAAACCAAACAAGGATATTCGACCACCCGACGAGTATAGAACAAGTGCTTGTGATACGAATTGCTAGTAAGATGGCTCCAAATCTATCTGAACTTATAGCATGCACTTCGTCTGGCAGGACTGCCCGATCGTCGGTTCCGACAGTGCTCATGATACAACTGCTCAACACACGGTCCAATGGTCGAGTCGGACAGCGGTTGTCCCGACGGTCGGGTTGTCTTGTCAAAGCGTATATAAGGTTTTTCACATTCGACATAGTGCTTGATTAAATTTCAGGTTAGATTAAATAATTCGGAAAAAATATTGGGATGTATCAGTGTTGGTGTGGAAGCGAGGAATGGTGTAAGTTGTTACTTATTAGACTGACTATCGATCAGAAATGAAGGAAGCAATGTTTGATATTTTAATCATAAACGTAATGAAAAAATTCATTAATTTCATGAACAGTGATAAATTAGAATAATTAGATAAATAAAAAATAATTCAACTTTGATACTTTCATGAAAAGTAAGAAATTATGTATCTGCCTACTTTCTTCAAACTTTGAGGTATGGATTCATCATATAAATTTGTAATGATCATGAAATTGATCGAAAATTTATTTCAAACAACTGATCAAATAAATTTTATATATATATATATATATATATATATATATATCAGATAGGATCAATTTCAGGGTTGTAGGCAGGGCAAAAAAGTTAGATATTCAATAGCAAAAAACTTTTTTTTTTTTTTGTGGAGAGGGGAAAATCTGCAAACAGATTCCCTTAGATGGTTGCTCAGGGATATGTCGGGATGGCGAGTTGGAGTTGGAGTTGCCGACCGACTAAAAACCCCTCTCCGATGTTTTTCCGCCTTTCCGGCTCGACGTCCCAGCCCCCGGAATTAAACTTGAAGTTTTTACCGTCAGAAGCTGTACGTGTATTTAACATCAATTACCCCGAATTTTCGGAGTCTCCGGAATCCGAGGTGGAAACTTGATTCTCTCGTAATCTATCTTCTTTTTCTTTATGGGAGACGATCAAAGTTACGATATTGTATATGTAGTTCCATGTCTCCTTTCTTTCCAACATTACTCCTATTATCTCTTCCACAGCTGGCATGTACCCGAGATAACGGACAATACCATGTTCTGGGCTATCAGCCACATTACATAAACTACACCGGCTATCCGGAGTTTTCCCGATCCTGAGGGTAAAAGTACCGAAGGAACCGTGACCATTTAAAAACTGGGTGAAGAAATAATTTGTTGTAGCGAAGGTGCAGCCCATGCAAGGGCGCAAGTCTCTGATGAGGCGCCTAGTCCATTCTGCCTCACCTCGTAACCCATTCCAGCGTTCCTGCCACTTTGCCAAGGTTCCTTGCCATTCTTCTATTACCTGGTAGCCTTTCCCCAATTGTATATATCAAACTGGCCTTCGCCACCATGAGGTCTACTGGGGGGAAACCCGCGATGACCTGTAGGGCCTCCGCCGAAACGGTCCGATACCCGGAAGCCACCCTCAGCAGACCCCTGCGCTGGGCCGATATGAATGCGTTCCGGTACTTAGCAATTTTGAGGACATCTTTCCAAACTGGAGCGGCATACATCATTGTGCTGTTCAGTACGCTACACAATACCCTCTTCTTGATGTGCAGTGGGCCCTTCACGTTGGGGAGAATCCTCTGCAACGCCACCATCTTCTTTGCTGCTTTTGCAACAGCATGCTGCACATGTCCTGCAAAGGAAAAATTTCTTCCTATTACCACTCCCAGGTATCTAATTGTATTACTCGGAGACATTTCCACTCCCATTGTACATTGCCTTCTAACGGAACTCATTGACACGTATCTTTCTTTGAAATAGTCGACGATACATCTTACGAGGTATCCACTGATACCCATTACCCTTACCGTGTGGATAATCGAAGACCATGTGATGGTGTTAAAAGCGTTCTTAACGTCCAGGGTCACCAGGACCACGATCCTTGCTCTGGAACCCCGCACGGTAGTCATCACCTCACGAATTGCCGATACCGTGGATCTTCCGGCTCGGAAACCGTGCTGATGCTCAGATATGAGGTTTCCATCATCCAGTTCCTCCGTGATCCGGGCAACTATGAGTCTTTCGTACACCTTTCCAACACAACTAAGCAGGCATATTGGCCTAAATGCGGAGGGATCCGCAATCTCCATTCCACGCTTAGGCAGCAGCACCACCCTTGCTAACTTCCACTCCTCTGGTGTCTCTTCGCCCGACAAGCACCCATTATACAGTCGGAACAGGAGTTTTGGAGCATTCTCTATTACTAGCTTCATTGCTTCGACGGTAATGTTGTCCGGACCCGGGGCCTTTCCTGGTCTCATGGATACTCCCGCAGCCCTCAGTTCCTCCAACGTAAACAGAGGAATATCCTGATTCCTCTCCTCCTCTCCCCCTTCTCACAGATAGAGAGAAGGGCAGGCTCCCCTGTCTGAGGTGACGGGTCGATGGCGAGGTGGCACATGCTGCCTCCTTGCAACTTTTCTCTGATATTACAAAGTGCCTTGTAGAGGCTCCAGTGTAGCTCTTCTTCTTTATTGGAGAGAGCATTGAGATAAATATCCCCTTCTTCTCTCACTTGCGTTCCTCCTGCGAAGGACCAGCCTTCTGGCTTTTTGATCACCTCCTCTCCTTCCTTCAGCCTTCCATCCCGAATGTGTTGATATAGCTTCCTCGAAGTCCCTATAAGCTGCCTCAGATATTTTATTTCTTTGAACTTCGCAGCGGGTGATAGGATCAATAGATTGCCCGAGATATCCTGCGAAGTGATGTTGCCATTTGTGAGCCGGGTTCTATAGGTTACCTCTGGCCACTCCATTTTAACGATTTCATCTAGCTTTTCAACATTCATTTCTTTTTTCATGTGCTCCTGAATGGTCTGCGCCTCATACTGAATCCGTATATCTTCGGGATTTTCGGTCTGTGTGGCTATGGTATGAGTCTGTACCTTTGTACTAGTTTCCTCCCTGAAACTTCTTATCTGGTCTTTCTGCATATCTAGCTTTTCTTCCAGCACACTTATCACATCTTCCCGTTTCCTCATTTTCTCCATCATCTCCTCGAAATTTCTTTTCATATACAATAGCTGTCTTTGCAACTCCTTTATTTTTTCGACATGCTCCACCGGGTCATGCAACTGCGGAGATGGTAGAGCCTTTCTTTTTAACGGTCTATATTCCTTCATCACCTGTACTGTCTTTTCCCCTTCCACCTCTTGTGGTAAGTGTGCCGTACCTTCAAGAGACACTCTCCTACAAAACCTGCCTTTCTCCTCCATTTCCGCTATTTTGTCTAGTCTAGTCATCTCCTCCCTCAGGCGGGTTGGAGTATACATTTCGTCCCAGAACTCTTGTGAGTAGGTTTTTTTCCACTTCTGTTTTGGCCTGCTCATTGGCGTATGAAAGTCCACGTATTCCTCTTTGTCCATAATCATACTCGTGTCCGTGTCTGTGCTCGTCATTTCCCCAGTAGTAATATTAGCGGCCTCAGCCTGAGAGGACCGAGGAGCTACGCGGTAGTTGGCTGACGGTCGGTCAGGGCCCGTGCTGCACCCTGCACCGACCGGAACTGGGGTGTCCCTCCCCTTATCCAATTTTTTGTCCATCTGTCTTATGTCTTTTGGGGGCAGTGCACGCACACATCCCCCCGGTCCGTGAGATAGCAGTCATCAGCTGGTTTTTTGTCAGGGTTTTCCTTCCCTTAGGATCTTTCTCAGTCAGTCTCCTCTGCCTAGGCCTGTCTGGCTTGGGTGGCCCTACCAGTAATAAAATTACCGCCAGCTTAGCCCTAGGCGTCATTAAGAACGCAAGCCCCACCACCACGTCAAGGTGAAGATCCGTCGGGGGGCAATAGCAAAAACCTATATATTTATATATATATATATATATATATATATATATATATATATATATATATATATATATATATATATATATATATATATATATATATATATATATATATATATATATTATTATAATTTAACAACCATTTTTATTTTAGGAAGAAACAAGAGAAGTTTTGTTATTGATTGTTGGTGTTGAAGACTATAAAAAGTCTCAATGAAAAGAAGTTGGGTGAATTCTGATGACTCATCGAATAGACTTAATATAAAAATATACAATAAAAAAACAAAAATGTCTTTATTTAGTGTATTAGTAGATAAATTAATTGCAATATAACTGATTCACATATTAACGCATATGTCTCTAATAGTTTATTATAGATTGATTTCTATTGAACCAAGTATATATGTTGAAAGTTTCTAATTAGAAGTGAAAACTATCATCTTCACGCAATATCACTCGATTAGTAGTATACACGATTCGATCCTCAGTCAGAAGTTGAATTAGAAAAATATAACATAAGGAAGCATTGAAACAGATGAACAAAATACTGTTAAAATATTCTCTGCTTATTTATATGAACTGCCTAATTTGAAATTGAATGAAATAACTTCTGTAATTCTCAAAGTCGAAGACTATTAAATCAGGCGTATTATATTGATACATTGACATAGTTCAATCATAATAGAAATAATAGGCACCTAAAATTAACATCATTTGCAGTACAAAGCAATCAGTTGATATGAATACATTTGTGGTATAACACAAATACTCCAAATATGAAATACAAAATTATGCATATGAAATATAACAAAAAAAAAAAAAAAAAATGTATTCATTAGAACATATTGAAATAGTTGAACCTAATGTGAAGAATCAATCACATTATAAAACTATTAAAATATTGAAAACAACTGAGAAGTATAATATTTACACCCAACTGAATAACTACTATGTTCGTTATTATTTGATAATAGATTCACGAATTTCTTCTTTTTACAGTATGTGGACAGAAGAATGTAAAAGTCAAAGAGCTAATTGTTGGCGGTCAAGCAGTAAAGCGAGGATCCTACCCTTGGACTATTGCACTTTATCGGAAAAATGACGATAACTCGTTTTCACACGTTTGTGGAGCATCCCTCATAAGCCGGAGAGTAATCGTAACAGGTGCTCATAAATATATACATACACGCACACACACACACACATATATATATATATATATATATATATATATATATATATTTATATATATATATATATATTTATATATATATATATATATATATATATATATATATATATATTTATATATAAAAATATAAATATAAATATAAAACTAAATGAAAAAAATTTTTCGGAATGAACCGCGTAAAAGATTTGAAAAATCACGACGTTTCGGCTCCTTTTTCGATGCCATCTTCAGGAGAATTAGAAGGGGAATAATTCAGAATCGTGGCCTCAATCTGCCTACTCCAGGATTCGAATTAGGAGGAATCGAAAAAAATACGATTGCGTGGTCTCAACATGCCTACTCCACTAACCGTACTGCTTCCTGTCAACTCTGAAGTCTCAACCTGCCTACTCTTCAGAGTCAACTGAGATTTTTCAAATCTTTTACGTGGTTCATTCCGTGAATCAAGTTTTTCAAATACTTCCGACCACGGAAATCTTTCTGAACATTATATATATATATATATATATATATATATATATATATATATATATATATATATATATATATATATATATATATATATATTTATATATATATATATATTATATATATATATATATATATATTAATATATATATATATATATATATATATATAATATATTCAGGGTAAGTCAAGCTGAACGCTTCGGACTCTCGTGGCCAAATGGTATTTTTTTCAGTAAACCATCTAGGGAAGTATGTCAATCTGAACTACAATTTAAAAATAATCACCTTTTACAGGGTATTTCAAAAGAGCGTGATATATTAGGGTATTATTTTTTCAAATGAAACACCCTGTTTTCTCTTGCATTTTTGAATTCTGTGAGAAAGAATAAGCTGACTCTGCTGAAGTATTCCTGTCCTTAACTTTCTTCGTTTGTGAAATATTCAACTTCTTCTCAAATTGTAACGCTGCAAAGAAATTCAATATCATTGGAATTAGCCACAGGTATACGAAAGTTTGAAAGCTCCCTCAAATTACTTTCAGCTAGATACTGTAGGATGAGTAGGTAATCAATAGTATACATTGTGTTTTATATTATCAGGAACACTTTCCGTATATTTGAACTTCAATAACTTTGTTATTTCAAATGGAACACTCTATATTTTTCCGAGTGATAACGTGCATTTTTTCATTTCCTTTTGAACCATTTAATATATCCTTATACCTAAATCTGGTGCATTAGGAGGTTTTTTCGGAATTCTATGAATTTGTCAATGTCATATACTTGAGTAATATATTAAACTCTGTTTAATTGTTGTCCCAAGCAGGCCCTGTCAAATAGCGTAATATTTCGTAATAATTTTATGCTTCAGGAGTAAACGAAGCCTTTACATAATCCGATGAGTTTTTCTATGAAATTTCTTCAACCGGAAGATGTCGAATACTGAATAATGAATCTTCAATATTATTAGCAAATTGAACACTCTTAAAAGTTGACATACTTTGCAGCATTGTTGTATGGGTCCACCTGTTTCTACTATTTTTAAGTTTTCTGGTTTTTGGAACGAAGTTTCTTATGACTTGGAGGAGATTGGGATTTTGCTGCGCGACCAAACTAAAAAAAATGTGGGACTAAAACCGTAAGAAATACATGTAACGGAAGTGTAACGCGCATGCGTCATTCTTTATTTATCTTTCTCCTTCTGCCATGACATATACATGTAATTCTTTTCTAAGCACGTGGTGTATACTCACATTATGAATTCATTTTACTCGAGAATGAACACGTTTATTTTCGTATAGTTTGTAAATCTTCGATACGATATTATTATTATATTAATCATTATATTATAATTTCTAATCCGAAGGAACTTCGTGGTGTCCCAGGATATCACAGACTTTTTACTAAAAATAAAATAATATTGAAAGATTGAAATTTGATGTAAAATTTAAAAAATTATAATAAATATTCGACATGACCACCATCAACTTCAATACAGCATCTAATTCTTTTCTCGAATGAGCTTCTGATATTTTTCAACATATTTGGATTTCTAATCCTCACTTTCATATCATCAGGAGAAGTGGATGGTATACTGTATACACATCCTTGATATATCCCAATTACAAAAATTTAAGGGTGTGAGATCGGGCGATCCCGCTGACCAGTTATAAGGATCACCTCTCCCAATCCATTTATCTGTAAATTTTTTGTCCAGATAGTTCTTAAAAACACGTTCGAAATGTGATGGAGCACTATCTAATTATAGCCATACATTCTGTCTCACGTTCGAAGAAATATTTTTCAGTAGATTCCAAAATTCTGTTATCGTAAATCTTCAAAATTTCCTTTCATGCAGATGACCGTCAACGAGATATAAGGACCAATTATGATGTCTCTTATGAATCCACCGAATTGGTTTTCGGTGTCATAATGAAGAAAGTTATATTGATTAATCCGACCATTATTATGAAAGGTTGATTCATCTGTGAATAAAATATGTTCAAATAGTTCATCCCTTCGCCAACTCCTCCAAGATACCATGAACAGAAATCTAGCTTGTGTTCAAAGTCCCTTCCATAAGCATTAATGCAGCTGAATGTGATATGAATGATATTTATGTTTTCTAATAATTCTGCTTATACTCGATTGACTTATACCTGTTGCATAAGCAATGGCTCTAGTACTAGTATTGGGATCTTGAATCATAGATTGCAAAATTTAGAAATTGTGTCCCTCATTCTCAGTAACTGGTTTCGATTTATCTCGAACAATGTACTCGATACTAGACTTCACCCCTTCAACCCTCTAACCACCAGAGCTACCAACCCAAAATTTTTAAATGAGACAAGGGGTCGAGTATTACATCATTTTAAAGGGCTGATTAATCTCTGCATTTTCATTTTCCAAAATTAATTCGATTGTCACTTTTTAGGACAAGTACTAGTTACCGGTCAACGGTTCCTCAGTCTCATCACACTGTCACTGTCTGTCAGAGATTAAACAGCCGTTTGAAATGATGTATCACTCGACCCCCAGTGTAATTTGAAAATTTTGGGGTGGTAGCTCTGGGGGTTAGGGGGTAGCAGAAGTCCAGTTTTACGTAAAAACTATTCCCCCTCAATAACATTGTTTACGTATTTCGGCGATTTTCACAAATCCGTCTCCTCACGAAATAACGTGGGTAGCAAGTTTTCAAATGAAAGCCCGGTATATTAAATAACCTATTTTATTCCATTGTCCATCAGTGTCGAAGGTTTTGCTGACGCATTAACACTTATTTTGAAATCAGTCGATAATATCATGTCAGATTTCCTTCAAATTTAATTGATTTTTTCTTCCACAGCTGCACATTGCGTCACAAATAAGAAAGGCGAGAAGTATAGTGAAAATAATTATAGGGTGGCAGCTGGAAAATACTATCGAGACTATGATGATGAGAGAGATACTGATGCTGAATTTTCGGAAGTAAGTTTCATTATTTCAATGTATGATACCACTTGTTAATGTGATGTAATGTCAGTATTCCGAAGTCGTTGACAAAGGTTTTTTTAAGGACGATGCTTTGAAATGAATGATGGAAAATAAACTCAATTAAATCTCTAGTTTAGCCCTATTTCCAAAAAAATTCTAAAATTATCATATATATATATATATATATATATATATATATATATATATATATATATATATATATATATATATATCAAATCATGAAAACTATACAAGTTGACCATGGTCAATTTAATATATTACATAAAGTGAACTGGGAAAATTTTTCAATAATTCAAAAAATTATCTTCTTATCGCCGAATACATATAACCAGCTCCTTAAGAAAGTTGTTTGATAATTTGTTTTTTATTTGAAGAACTTTCTTTGTTCACTTTATGTTATGTATATATATATATATATATATACATATATATATATATATATATATATATATATATATATATATATTATAATATATATATATATATTATATATATATATATTATATATATATATATATATATATATATATCATTTTTATTGAAAATGATCGACACATTTTTTTAAAATTCAGCAATGCACCATGAGAGACTAACTCATGAATCTTAAAAAACCTACACATGAAGAATTTTATTGAAAAAAGGATATTTAATGATAGAATCTATTTATTTTGTTCACAAAAAATTTTTAAGATCTCACACACACACACATATATAATATATAAATAATTATCAAAAAGAGATTAGAAATAGTCGGATTCACAGCAACAACAATTTCGATATAAATATATATATATATATATATATATATATATATATATATATATATATATATATATATATATATATATATATATATATATATATATATATATATATAAATATATATATATATAACCAATTGAGTGAGCCGATACGATGAAAATCCATTATAATACTGTTACATATACATATACATAAACCATCAAAGGGATGTTGTTGGGATGATTTGCTATCTTTCCACCTCTGAACCCTGGCTCCTATAAGACTCAGGGTTAAGGATGTAAAATATTTCAATTTTTTTTCTAAATTCACCCAATATCCCGCCTTTAAACCATCATAAGTTTTTATTAATGCCTGTAGGACCACAATTTTTTCAACTGAACATTCTGTAATTTATGCTTGTTCAAATAATTAATAGTTTAACTGACAGTACTAAAGACACATATGAGGAATTTTATTCCACAGAACTAGTTATTTTGTGAAAATAAATCAATTTCAAAATTCAATGCAGAGAAAAGTAAGATTAATTGGGAGTTTCACTCTTTTCAAAACTGCTTTACTAAATGACCTTTCTAAAAGTATGTTTTATATGTCATTAATTAAAAAAAAAAATATTTTTGCTTCAAATTGCCGACATATTTTCAGAAAGACGGAAATCGTTCGGACGATTTCCGAGGAAAACAATATTATGTTTATGATCGTTTATTTGAACGAAAGTTAATCTACTAACAATAATTTAATATCTAGCTGTTCTCTAGTTACAAATTTTGTTTGAATTGTTCTCCCTTGTTCCTAACGCACGTCTGACACCTCTTTCTTACTTCAACTGCTGCGGTAGCTAGTTATTTTTGAAGCAGAAATATTTCTCTTTTTTGTTCGAACAAAATGTGATCTTAAGATCGTTTATTTGAACAAAAGTTAAACTACAACAATAATTAAATATCTACCTGCTCTATTGTTATTAATTTCGTTCGAAAAATAAAAAATTCTGCTTCAACAAAAAAATAATTTTTTTTCGAACAAAATGTGCAATATAAGAGCAGTTAGGTATTGAATTATTTTTAGTAGTTCAACTTTTGTTCAAATAAACGATCATAAAATCACATTTTGTTCGAACAAAAGCGGCAAATATTTCTGCTTCAGCAAACAAATTTAATAACTAGCTACCGTAACGTTCGAAGTATGAAATAAAATAAAATCTGCAAAGAACGCATATTATTTTGAACGTCTATCTAACTCTGAAAACGCTTCCAAGGAAACATGGTCTATTATAAATGATTTAAGAAATAAGTCTGTATCTCCAGTTGACGACTTACCTAATCCTAACGATTTAAATGATTATTTCGTCAACGTGTGCAATACAGTTACTGCTGGATAAGCACCGATCCATGATCCTCTTTCATTCCGGCCTCTCTTTGCCCATGTCGTTTCCAGCTTCTTCTTGAGTCCTGTCGATAAGCATAAACTCTTACTAACAATAAATAAAATAGAGAATAAGTCCTCTTGTGTCATTGTCATTAATACTTTGGTTTCATTAATTAATGAATCTGTTGAAATTGATATTTTTCCTGATTGTCTAAAGACTGCAATAATTCTCCGACTTCATAATGGAGGAGACAGTTCTGACACATCCAATTACAGGCCCATAGCGCTTCTATCTGTTTTATCCAAGATAATAGAGAAACTAATGAAAATCCGCCTTCTGACTTTCCTCTTAAATCATGAAATTCTCTCGTCACATCAATTTGGGTTTCAACCCAAAAAGAATACTACTGATGCCATGTTTTCTATGTTGAGTAATATCTATTTATCCCTCAATAACAAGCACTACACAGCTACGGTTTTCTGTGAATATGTTAAAGCATTTGACTGCGTTAGTCACCAAATTTTATTACGGAAACTGGAGTTTTATGGCGTCCGAGGTATTCCACTACACATCTTGGAAGTAGAAAACAATTTGTAAGGACAAATAACTCCAATTCTGCTTGTAAATCTATCACTAGCAGTGTCCCTCAAGGTTCTGTTTCAGGTCCTGTCCTCTTCTTGTTATTAATAACTGATATTACATATCTGAAGATCAGTGGAGAAATTACGCTTTTTGCCGATGATACGAGTATTACTTGGAGCAATCCTAATTCTGCGACGCTGCACTCTAAAATGACAATTGATCTTGGATTGATCAAGTCCTGATCCGATGCAAACTTACTTCAACGTAGATAAAACCGTCATCTTGTTTTATAGAGATAACTCCCAGGATCTATTCCTACAAAACCATGCCAGTAAAGTAGTCGATTCTGTCAGATTTTTAGGCCTCTTTATCGACAATAATCTCAAAATTTCACAGCATGTGCATGTCTTAGCCAAAAAATTATCATCGGCCTGTTTCGCCATTAAATCCATCTCAAGTGAATTAGATACGGCATCTACAAGAATTGGCTATTTTGCATTGATCGAATCTCATCTTCGTTGTGGTCTTCCCTTCTGGGGTTCATGTAATTCTTCACAGCTTGACACCATTCTCAAATTGCAGAAGAGAGCAATGCGTTACATGTTTGTACTGAAACATAGGGCTCATTGCAAACTTTACTTCAAAAAAAATGGAATTTTGACGCTTTCTTCTTTATATTTACTTGAATTCAATAAATATAAATGCTTGATTCATAAATATTTTCATGCCGTACCCTTGGTGTCACAGCACGGGTATTCCACCAGATCTTCGGGACATCATGTTAACCTCCCCATTACTTCCTCTGAATTAACAAAAGAAACCATCATTTACAATGCTAATAAAACTTAGAATCACCTTCCAGAGGAAATAAAATGTATAACTTCCTTGACCAATTTTCGGAAACAAACAAAACTACTATTCTGAGCATTGATTGATCGATATGACCAAATTGAATAATACAGGCATCAGCTTCGATTGGGGAGGATTTATTGTGAAGTTTGTATGTATTTTTTATGGAAATGTGGTTTGATTTTTATTTCTAGGTATTACATTGTTTGGTTTGTATATTTTTTTGATTGATGTGTGTTTATTATTATGTTTTACATTATTTAGTTACTATTTTTTCTCTTTGTCAATAAAATGTATAATTTTAAGACAATAAAGCATATTTGATTTGATTAGATTTGATTTGAGAAAGAGTTGTCAAGCGAGCCTTAGGAACAATTATTGTTAGTAGATTAACTTTCGTTCAAATAAACGATCATAAAAATAAAATTGTTTTCCTCGCTAAGTCAGAACGATTTTCGTCTACCTGAAAATATATCCACCATTTGAAGCAGAAATGATTTTTTTGAATTAATGTGTAGCATACCTTTAGAAAGGTCTTTAAGTAGAAAAGTTTTTAAAAGTCCAATTGTTGTTACTTTTTTCAGCATTGCATTTTGAAGTTGATTTATTTTCACAAAATCACTAATTTTGTGGAATAAAAATATTCGCTGTGTCTTTGGTACTGTCAGTTGTAATGAAAACTATTAACTATTTGAACAAGCATGCATCAT